>JAQZBX010050483.1:8952-19569 GCA_029593785.1 Cabassous unicinctus | reverse complement strand
GAACCTCTGCTCCCTGCTTTGTTGTGTCTCTCATGTTTTTTCTTCTTGTGTCTCTTGTTGCATCATCTTGTTGTGCCAGCTTGCTCTTTCCTTTAGGAGGCACCAGGAACCAAACCACGGACCTCCCATGTGGTAGGCGGGAGTCCAATCGCTTGAGCCACATCTGCTTTCCTCAAAGCTCCTTCTAAACTCAAGTCAAAACATGGCACTTCTCTGTTTAAAACCCTCCAAAATCATTCCATCTCAGAGTAAAAGCCAAAATCCTTAAAATGGCTCACAGAACTCTACACAATTTTCACCCAATTGTTATTTCTCTGACCTAATCTACTCTTATAGCTCACTGCTCCAGTTACACTCACCAATTCATTCCTCAAAGAGGCTAATTGTGTTCCTTTCCCCAGGGCCTTGAACATGCTGTTCCTTTGCCCGGAATGCGCTTCCCAGGTACATCCACATGGCTTGTTTCCTCACCTAGTTTACGTCTTTGCTTAGATATCACCTTCTCAGTGAGGATTTTCTTGACTATTTAAAAAGATTGTAACCTCTCTTCTCTGCCCCCGGATGTCCTCTTCCACTTTCCTGCTTTATTTTTTCCATAGCATGTACATCTACTGACATATGTGTATTATTTATTTTTTTGTGATCTGTCTCCCTTCACTAAAATGTAAGCTACACTAGGGCAGGGATTTTTGTGTATTTTGTTCATTGTTGTATTCCCAGTGCCTGGCATGTACATGCTCAATAAATATTTATCAAATAAAAAAAATGAATGGATTTCCTTCTCTTTATCTTCCTACCCTTCTATTTAACTTTTCATTTCTGTTTTAATATCTTTTATTTCCAAGAGCTGTTTTTCTCCGAACATTCCTTTTTAAAAACACAGTGCTCTTATTTCATGATTACAACATTCTCTCTGAGAATATCTGTTGTGTGTTTGTTTTTGGCATAGTGAACTCCAAGTTGCTTTCATGTGTTTGTGTATTTGATTATTCTTCTAACTTTCATGTTAGAAGCTTTTCTCAGATGTCTGGTAATTGCTTTAATTTTTTTCTAATCAACCTTTGAGGTATTACATACAATGAAGTTCACACATTTTAATTGTCCAAGTTAATAGCTTTTGACAAATGTATGAACCTATGCGACCACCACCCCATTCAAAATGTAGAATATTAACATCATCCCAGAAAGCTCTCTCTGTCCCTTTGCAATCCCACCCCACATTCCTTGTCTCAGGTGACCATTGATCAGTTTTCAGTCATTATAGATTAGTTTTTGCTAATACACTTAGTTTTGCTAATCATTCTATAAATTTGTATAAAAAGAATCATATAGTATGTAGTCTTTTGTATCTGGCATACTATATTTGGAATCCATCCATGGTTTTGCATGTATCAGGAGTTCCTTCCTACTACATAAGTAGGCCACAATTTGTTTACCCATTCACATCTTTTTTATTTTTATTTTTTTCACATCTTGATAAACATTTGGGTTGTTTCTGGTTTGGGTCTATAAATGGATAAAGCTGCCTTCTGTAAACATTTGTGTACAAGTCTTTGTGTGGACCATAGCTGGGAATAGGGTGAGACAAGCAAGGTGACTGGGGTACAACATTTAAGGATGCAAGGAGGAGTTTGCATGAGCCTCAGAGACAGCATCTTCTTGAATTTTGTATCCTATGCACCTCCCTTGTCTCCCGTAGTTCAGGCCTTAGTGTGAATATATGTTTTGATTTTTTTTTTTTTTTGATAAATACTTAGCAGCAGAATTGCTACCTCACAGGGTAGCTGTGTGTTGCAGGTTGAATGAAGCTACTCCAGAAGACACGTCCACCCAGGACCTGTGAATACAACCTTATTTAGAAAAAGGGCTTTTGCAGATGTAATTAGGGTAAGGATCTTGAGATGAGAAGACCCTGGATTAGGAGGGGCCCTAAATCCTATGAGTGTCCTTATAGGAAGAGGAGGAGAAACACAGGGAAACCAAGAGAGGAAAGCCATCTGAAGAAAGAGACAGACTGGAGTGGTCCATCTACTAGCCAAGGAACACCCAGGGGCTCCCACAGCCGCCAGAAGCCAGGAGAGGGGCATGGAACAGATTCTCCCTCAGAGCCTCCGGGAGGAACTGACCTGATGACGCTGTGAGTTCGGACTTCTGTCCTTCCGAACTGTGAGAGGATACATTTTTGTTGCTTTATGCCACCAAGTTTGGGGTAATTTGTTACAGCAGCCTCAGGAAAGTAAAGCAGTGCATGTTTAACTATTTAGAGCTTGCCAAGCAGTCTTCCAAAGTGGCTGCATCATTGTACACTGCCGCCAGCAATGGAGGGGCGTTCCGGCTACTGCACTTCCTCACCAGCAGACCCACTGGGTCCCTTCATCACTCTCTGAGTTTCTTTCTTTCACTTTCTCCTGTACAACTTCTGTCTGGTCTCAGCTGTTTTTGTTAGCTTCTATAACACGCTTTGATATTTGTTCATGCTCTTTTTCTCCAAGTTTTGCTGAAAATGAAATTTGCAGATTCCCCCGCCCCTTTTTGTATTTATATCGTTCCCAGGAGTAGTAGAATCAAAATGCTTACTTATGCAGCCATGTTTATAACAGAAGCCTCTTTATTTACATTTTTTAGTAAAATAGTGGGAGCAGCGGCAGAGATTTGTATGGTATTTGGGAAAAGTTACCTTGGAATGATTATTATATGTTAATTCCTAATGTGGACTGTAAAATGATAAGGTTGTTAAGAGTCCTGGAGCGATCTGAGAAGAGTATAGTCTTTATTAAGGGTTTCTCTAATAATGGTGTGGTGATCAATGTCAGAAAGAATCCCTACATGCATCCCAAAAGCAGATTGGGGCTGGCAAATCCCACTTGCATTAGTAATTCCAACACGAAGCTGTGTTCTTCTCAGAGGGTCTGGCTTCCCAGGGAAAACATATGGCGGAACAACAGAATCAATGAAATCTAAGGATTGGAGGGGATCTTAAGGGTGTGTTCCTTGACTCTGCTTGGCAGCATTGCAAGCATAGTTCCTGGCTCAAAGCAAGTGCACTGTGGATAAACACTGTGGATACTTGCAGGGGTGGGAAGAACTCACAGGCCGCCTTCCTTTGAATTGAGCATAAATCTGCATTCTTTTCTCTTTTCCTAGCGAAATGAACCTGTGGAGTAGATTTTTTTAATTAACTAGATTTTAAACACACATATATATATAAAGTAATATATGTTTATGACTAAAACATTTGAATAGCACAGTGAAGAGCAAAACTGTTAAGAAAAACAGTAAGTACGGGATTCATGATCCTACATTTTAGCACCACAAATCTATACCTTTCTACATATATATATATATTTCTATGAGTAGTTAGCATAGGTTTGGGGAATAATACATGCTGGTAACTGTAAACTTCTGGAGAGATGAGGAAGTTTGGGGGAAGAGGATTTTTCACTAAGTATATAATTCTATATTGGTTGAGCTTTTCTTAAGAGAATATATTACTGTATCACTTATAGAATTTTTACTGGATATTTGACATTTTGATTGAGATATAATTTACATACAATAAACTGCACATATTTAAACCATACAATTTGATAAGTCTCAACAAATCTATTCACCTGTGTGGTGACTTGGAATTTTGTAGTCCAGAAAAAATGTTCTTAAACTTAATCCACTCCTGTGGAAACCCACTGATGAGGTTACTTCAGTTAAAGTGTGGCCCAATTGACACAGGATGGGTCTTAATCTTATCAACGAAGGCCTTATAGAGGAAGCCACAGGGAGCAGCCAGAAGGCAGAGGTCCACAGAACCTGGGAGAGAAAAGAGAAACCAGGAGAGGCCGCCATGTACATTGTCATGTGACAGAAAATCCAAGGACCAAGGATTGCTAGCAGCAAACCCCAGAATGCCACAGTCTTCTAGAGATAAGCATCGCCTGGATTTTGGATGGCTCCTACCCTCAAAATTGTGAGCCAATAAATTCCCATCGTTTAAGCCAACCCATTGCATGGTATTTGTTTTGCCAGCCAGGACAACAATCTATTAAATCATCATTACAATCAAGATAGTGAACATATTCCTTACCCCAAAAGTTTTCTCATGACCCTTTATAAAACCCCTTTCCCCTTCTGCTCCACCCACACACACACTTCCAGGCAACCACTGATTTGTTTCCTGTCACTGTAGATTCCATTGTTTTCTAGAATATTATATAAATGGAATATTTTTTCTGAATTCTTTCACTCAGCATAATTATTTTAATATTTATCTCTGTATAACTATTGAGATCTATCCATGGGGTAGCATATATCAATAGTGCATTCTTTTTTTTGCTGTGTAGCCATACAATTTTTAAAGAAATAATGTAGAGAGGAAAAGAGAAATTTTATAATACATACACCCTTGAACATACTGAAATGTTGCCATTCATTTAAAATGTTACATAAAATGTTAAATATATTAAAAAGATAATGTTTCCCTACCTCACAGTCCCATTTCCAACTTCCTGAAGCAACGGCAGTGAAAAGTTTGTGTATTCTTCTAGAAATATGACTAGATGACTCTAAAAAGATGTAAATCTCTTGTTTATAAAGGAAACATGTGCTCATTGAAGTTTGTTAGAGGAAGTTCAGCATGTGTAAAAATTAACAATCTTTTACGTCACAACTCAGCGCACAGTGTTCACGGCCGCTCAATTCCCAAGGCCCCTCAATTCCCAGGGACCAGTTCCCAGGAACACGTTCCTTCCTGCAGTAGCAACTCTAAGTCGCCTGGTGGTGCTGCGGCGCAGAGTTCGCTAGCCCTGTGAGAGATGCGGAGGCGTGGCCGGGCACGTGACCTCTGGCTTGGCCGCCCGGGTCACGTGACAGGGCCCGGAAGCAGTTGCCTGGGTAGCTAAGGGGGATGGCGAGGGGTCTGCGCTGAGGTAGGGAGGGGTGTACCGGCCCAAGTGAGCCGGAGCTGGAGCCGGAGCCAGAGCGGTGAGTACAAGTGCAGACAGGCTTGGGCAGGGGTGGGTCACCGCTGTCGGCAGGACCCACCTCGCCTTCCGCAGGGGCACAGAGGATCCTGCAAGTCTGGGAGGGGACCGGCCTGGGCTGCGCGGCCGTGTCTCCTGGGCTCCGGGGGCCGCAGGTGCAGAGCGGTGTGGACACCGCTTCTGGGATAGGGGCGAACCCGAGAATCCCTTGTCCCCCGAGCTGTCTCCTTCGACCTCGTGGGGTATGGATCTCTCCGTCCTATTTGAAAGCTGGGAAAACAGGTCCCGAGACAAGAAATGCCCCCCAAACGACCAGCTAGGGCATCTTCCACGCCTTCCAAAGGCCGGCTGTGTTGGGGAAGTCTCCGGCCAGTTGTGGGAGCCCTGGTCGCGACTGGCTAATAATGGGTCTTTGGGTCATAGAATGTCAGAACTGCAAGGGCCCTGAAAAATCATCTGATGCACACCCCCAGCCCCTCCTCCACCTCCTGAGATAGTTAGAGAAATCGAAGCCCAGGGAAGGAGGAAGGGGCTTGCCCAAGGTCACCCGGTGAATTGATCGCAGAGCTGCGACTAGAATCCAAGTCTCCCTGAGCTCCAGCAGCTGTTTACTTTCACCACACTGCCTCCTGCGGAAAACTTGACAGATGTGAAAAGACAGGATTTTCCTGTGCCCCTCTCTTTTATTCTCCCTTTTTCAGTTCTGCATTCTCCATCCCCGGAGCGGATTGGCTCTGGGTGTGGTTCACTGTTAAAAGGCTCTGGATTTTTCTGCAAATTCATCATTCTGCAGGCTTGGTTTCTAACCGTCCTGCAATTTCGTGTAAGTCATGCCAAAATATGAAATATGAAATATGAATCGGAGTTTGCTTCCGGGAGGATAGGTGGATCTCTGCTGAGGTTGAGGAGAGCATTCATTTTAAAATAGCTCTGGCATTAATTTGAAGAATGTAAAGACTTTTGCTTTATTTATTTTTTTCTGTAGCTTGTCAGATATGGGAAATGCTGGTTATTTGGGTGGATGTTTTGCAGTTATTTGAGGTTTGCTGAAATATGATAGCAATATGATGTAATGGAAAGAAGCGAGAAATCAAGCCCTGACACTTGCTTTGCAACCTTGGGTAACTCCCATCTTCCCCAGGATTAGGTTTCTCAGTCGGTACAAATTGATGGAGTTAAAGCTAAGAATACTGCTCTGACATTTTCTGCATCTAGGTTTGTTTGTTTTCTAATCAGAGAGCCCCCCCCCCCACTGTGTACAGTATCTGCCTTGCAACAAGATTTAATTCATTTGTCCAAGAAGCAGTTTCCTTAACTTACTCCTATGTTGCCATGGAATCCTCCTCTCTCTTCCTATCTTCCTATTTTGTCCAGCTAAATGCTGAAAGCTGAAAATGATTTTGACTGT
Organism: Cabassous unicinctus; assembly: GCA_029593785.1. NCBI lineage: Eukaryota > Metazoa > Chordata > Mammalia > Cingulata > Chlamyphoridae > Cabassous > Cabassous unicinctus. Next base: position 13,188 of record JAQZBX010050483.1, on the reverse strand, counting down.
CTTTTATTACTTTAAACATGATCAGAGCTCTCTTGATTCTTGTCCAGAGCCTAGTTCATAGCAATTAACTTGTACATTTAGAACATGTTTTCTTTAAAGATGTTCTTGAAGTCAAGAAGTAAGGGGACACAAAAAGGCTTGGTCGTTCGCTCTGAGTTTGAGCCTGTCTGGGGATGAAGGCTGCACATAGCAGAGGCAGCTCTGATGGCGGTATTAAGTCTCTCCCTTTGTATTCTGCTTCTGTGTCGTATGTAATTGCTGGCTCTTGAGGCCTTATTTTCCCTTTAAACCATGTAGCTGTTCATTCGACCTCATCCCTGTGGCAGCTCAGGGTGCTGAGAGCTGTCATCTATTTTAAAGGCTATCGTAAGGAAGGAGGGATTCCATTTATTTTGTAATATCCCAGGGTCTACAATTAGCCCCCATGGATGGAAGTGCCATAAGGAGGTGATTTCTGGATAAGCATAAGAACTTCCAAAGAAATCAGGCTCTTCCATATTGGAACACAGAGCAAGGAGCTCCCTGTCCCTGGAGGTAATTGTCACTGGGCAATTACTTTTGGGGATGTTGTGATGAAATTATTGTGGTGGGTAGAGAATTGGACTAGAGAAAAGTTTTAAGTTTTCTTCCAACTCAGTTCTGTGACATTCTAGGAACTGGACTTGTTAGCGTGTGGATGTGAAGGCGTGGAGTAGGTCCGCTTTTGTGAATGCTTTATGCTTTCCCTTGCCTCAGATAACCTCTCTCATGTTAGGTACTGCTTTTTCTTTCATTTTATCCCTCTCCCTGTCCCTCTCCCCAGTGTCTCAGCTCTTTCAATGCTGGATACCTCTGCGACAGTCAGATGCTGAGGCGTCATTGCTGTTAACTGCCACTTTAACCTGAAGCAAGATCCTAGGACTGGGCTGAGTGAATGGGTCTTCTCTTCCTCCTTCTGCTGGCCTGTTCCTGATAACCCCTTCCAGAAGTATGTGACTATCGCCACTCACATCCAGGCCAGCTTTTCCCTTTTGCCCAGAGAGGAGATGAGCATTGAGTCTGTTTACTTCAACCCTGGCCTTGAAGGAATACTGTACCTCCCTCCTTTGGTCAGGTCTGACCACACAGAGCTAGCCCCTGTTGAATGGGAGTGGAGTTCTAATGGGTGGGCATTCTAAATATGACAAAGTAGAAACCCCATGATGTTGCATTTGGTGCTGTCTCTTCTTTTATCCCCCAAAATATTTCTCTTGAAAGCCTTGACACCCAGGTCCAGTTCTGAGTCACTCTCTGTAGTAGGAAAGGCTCCTCTGTGCCCTGAAATCAGGTAATCTGTCTGTGTGGGTTACATGGCACTTAGATCACCATTTCTAAGTTAGAGACCTGGCTTAGTGCTCCAGAGTATTAAATGGAGAAAGCTTTATTTGAATAGTGAACTTTCTGACTTCTTGTCCTTGAACCCTAAAGTAATAACCACCATCACTACCATTAATGAGGGTCCATTATGTGCCAGGAAGCATTTTTAACATTTATCTTTTCCTTTCATCTTTGTAACAGTATTGTGATGTAGGCATTATTAATGTCATTTTTCAGATGAGGGAACTGAGGCAAAGAGAGATTAAGTGACTTGCTCAGGGGCACACAACTAGGCTCCAAACTCCTGTGCCTTTTAATATGCAGCTTCTGCCCTGCAGATTTAACCTTGCTTCAGACTGTGGGGCCACGTTTGTTCCTAGGGAGATTTTACAGCTAATTTATGGTGTGCTAGAAAGAACACTGGACTGGGAATCTGTCACACTGGAATCTAGTCCCAACTCTTTAACCACTTGGGGCCTGGATGCATCAGCTTCTCTGTGTGGACCTTGGTTTTCTCACCTCTAATTGGGAAGTTGGAGCTGAATCTTCTCCGAAGCCATGCCTGGTCCTAACAGTGCTGTTTAGGATCATGGGTAAGAAGTGAGTGCGTTTGCCTTATCAGCTCCTCCTCTGAGCAGAGCCTGCTGAGGTAAGCAGCTGTCCTGGGGCCGTCCCCATACCAGACTCTTGCAGGCAGGGTCTCAGTTGATGCAGTGAACCTCAGTGTGAGTTAGGTAGAGTGTTTTCTCATACTGTTTTTAAAGTGAATCACGTAGAAGTCAGAAATTTTCATCTCCCTCCCTGTAGAGCACACATAGCAATGCAGTCTGGGTCCTTGTTAATGTCTTTGGATTCTAGCAACAGAGAAGAGAAAACGGTTCTGGCAAATTTGCTCTTTCTCTAGGTTCCAAAGTCCAAAGCAATGTAATTGTTCCAGAAAACTGAGTGGCACTTTTAGTTTGCAAATATCACTGGTGCGTGAACTCTGATAGAGATGATGCCTGGTGTACATTTATTATAATAAGACCGTATTTTTTTGCAGAGCTTTATGTAAATTTAGCTGTAATCAAGATCACCTAGGAATCTGATTAAAAATAAAATTCTAAGGTTGAATCAAAGTCCCCAAGAATTGGGCTGAGGAATCGGTATGTTTTTTAAATATACAGCTTTATTGAGATACCATATTCATATACCATACAATTTACTCATATAGTGTCTACAATTCATTGACTTCTAGTATATTCATTGAGTTGTGCAAGCATCACCACAATCAATTTTAGAACATTTCAAGAAACTCTGTACCCTTTAACCCTCAGCCCCCGCCCCAATCCCCCACCAGCCCTAGGCAACTACTGGTCTACCTTCTGTCTACCTTCTTGCCTGTTCTGGATGATTTCATATAAATGGAATCATACAATATTTGGTCCTTTGTGACTGACTTCTTTCACTTAGCATAATGTTTTTAAGATTCATTCATGTTGTAGCATGTACCAGTACTCATTTCTTTTTAGCATTGAATAATTGTATGGATATACCACATTTTATTTATCCATTTATTTTATGGACATTTAGTTGGTTTCCACTTTTTGGCTATTATGAATAATATAGCTATGAACAAGTTTATGTGTGGATATAAGTTTTCATTTCTCTTGGAATTGCTGGGTTATATGGTAACTGTGTTTAGCCTTTTGAGGAACTGCCAGGCTGTGTTCCAAAGTGGCTGTGCCATTTTACATTTCCATTTTCCATTAGGTTTCAATTTTCTACATTCTCACCAACACTTGTTATTGTCTGTCTTTATTATAGCCATCCTAGTGGGTGTGAAGTGGTATTTCATTGTGGTGTAGTTTGCATTTCCCTGATGGCATCTTCTCATGTGCTTATTGGCCATTTGTATTTCAGGCCCTCCTCTCATTTTTCAATCCAGGTATTGGTCTTTTTATTATTGAGTTGTAAGAGTTCTTTATTTATTCTGAATACTAGACCCCTATTGGATACATGATTTGCAAATATTTTCATCCATTCTGTGGATTTTCTTTTTACTTTCTTGATGGTGTCTTTCAAAGCACAAGCATTTTTAATTTTCATTATGTCAAATTTATTATTTATTTTGTTGCTTCTGTTTTGGTGTCTTATCTAAGAAACTATTATTTAATCCAAGTTGATGAAGACTTATCCCCTATATTTTCTTCTAAGAGTTTTATAGGTTTACTTTCTACATTTATGTCTTTGATCTGCTTTGAGTTAGTTTTTTTGTATGGTGTGAGTAGGCGTTCAACTTCATTCTTTTGCATGTGGATATCTAGTTGTCCCAGCACCAGTTGTTGCAAAGACTGTTTTTTACCCCTTGAATTGTGTTGGCACCTTTTTCAAAAATCAATTGTCAATAAATATGAGAGACTAATTTTGGACTCCCAATGCTATCCCATTTATCTATACATCTACCTAATGCCAGTACTATACTGTTTTAAGTTTTGAATTGGGAAGTCCCTTAACTTTGTTCTTATTTTTCAAGATTGTTTGTCTATTCTGGGCCCCTTGAATTTCCATATTGAAAGAATCAGCTTGTCAATTTCTGCAATAAGGCAGCTGGAATTTTGATAGGGATTGTATTGAATCTGTATATCAATTTGGGGAGTATTGCCATCTTAACAATATCAGGTCTTCCACTACATGAACATAGGCTATCTTTCCATTTATTTAGGTCTTCTTTAATTTCTTTCAATAATGTTTTGTAGTTTTCAGAGTATAAATTTTGCACTTATTTTATAAAATTTAGTCCTAAGTATTTTTATTCTCTTTGATTCTATGGTGAATGGAATTGTTTTCTTATTTTCATTTTCAGATTGTTCCTTGTAAGTGTATAGAAATACAATTGATTTTTTTTTTTTTTTTTTTTTT
>JAQZBX010050482.1:0-19614 GCA_029593785.1 Cabassous unicinctus | reverse complement strand
CAGGTGGTGCAAGAGACTGAGCACCTCTTTCCCACTTCAGAAGGTCCCAGGATCAGTTCCCGTTGCCACCTAAAGAGAAGACAAGCAGACACAGAAGAACACACAGAGAGCAGGAAGCGAGTGCAAAACAACGAGGGGGGGCGGGGGGGGAGAAGAAAGAAAGAAATAAATCATTTTTAAAAAGCACTAAATTGATTTTTAAAAAATAGTACTACAGAAGGTGCCACATATTTGCTATAGTCTACCTCCTCACACAAGAGGGTGTTGGTTAAATCTGTCTGGAAATGGAGAGGAAATTTTATTCTAGCATTTGTCTCTCGGCCACTGGCCAACCCCCACCCCCACGCCCACCCCATCCCCACCCCCGTTACCACAGCCAATACGGAAAATCAGGTGCACTTTGGAAAATCATCAGTGAGCGACGCTTTATGCTGAACAATAAAAGAGACATGTTTTAATCACTGAAGGAAGAGATCTTTAGAAAGAAGCCTCATACAATTAACCAACATAATGAAAAAGCTGAGTCTAAAGAGTCACAGTAATTATTTCATTTAAAAGATGCTAGGACAAGAGAAAGGAATCTATTGAAAACAAATTTGCATTAGAGTTAAATAAAAATGCCAATTATAATTCTTGTAAGACTAATGCTCAATTCTTCATCTGCTCCCTCAGTGGCTATTGGATTTGTGATTTACAAAGAGGATGCTTGACCTAAGGGAAAGCAGTTAACATCTTTTTCCACACAGAGAATTCAGTGTTCAAGGTCTCTGAAGCCTGGAAGACATTGTAAAAGAATCGCTATAATAAAATCAATTTCCAAATGTGATTTACATAATGCTCTTTGGATTCAGGAAATAGGCAAATTTTGATTATCTTATTAAAGATGGGCACATAGGAACTAAAACATACTAAATGATAAGTAATTGCAAAGGGATTTCTTTCCTGCCATAACTGAGTCTGAGCCTGCCTGAAAAAAAAATAGCATTGAAGCAGAAATATCACTAACAACTATTTCTGCTTAGGAGTCATCCCATCTTGACCAGTTATCTACTCATAAATATAAATTGAATTTCCTGGCCCTGAAACATTGCAGAAATGTGCCCATATCTGACAACTGGTTACAGAGCAAAAACTCATGACCCAGCCCAGTTTATTCCCACTTGGTAGTCACCCAGTGAGGTGCCCATGTCCACAGAGCAGAATGTGTGTGCAGGTAGAATAGTCATCACCTGGCCTTAATTCCCTTAGTTCAGCAATCCCAGAAGAAAGACAGTAACTTTCTTTCTGGATGCTTAACAGACAAATGCTATAGAAATCCAGTATATGGAGGAATAAAAACAATTAGCCAATTTGGCAATTGCAAATTGCTTTAAGGTCCAATTTTAGTGGGCCATGGGATGGGTATTTAAAGGATGTTGTGGGAAAAATAAAACAAAAAAGACAATGGTTTTTAGAGTTGAGGGGTAAAGATGTTGTGAGTCTGGAAATCAGAGGAAGGAGAATCAGTCTTGCAAGGGGATACAGGATTGACTTCTCTAAAGGTGTCATTTCCAGTGCTCACAGAGCATTTCTGAATCCCCATAATCTCCCACCAACTACCCAGCCTTCACAAGCAGACAAACCTCACATTGCCTTCACTCAGACCTGTGACAGAATCACAGCTTTTATCTTATGTCTCATGAGAATGATGATGGGAAGTTTCTCCAAAGAAGGAATGATAGAATTTGAACATAACAATTTTGCAATCCCGAATGAATTACTAGGTCTTGGCAATAATACTGGATGTCTGCTGTGGCCATTTGAGATTATTTATGAATCCCAAAAAGAGAAAGATTGTGTTTATAAACTAATCTATTCCTCTGTGTGTGATACCCTTTGATTGCATTAAATTCAGTTGAGGACCTTTGATTATATTACTTGATAAGATTGCTTTAGGACTTTTGATTGGACTATGTCAGTGAGGCATGACTTAGGTTGAGTCCCTGCCCCCTTGCTGGGTCTAATATAAATGGACTCACTCGGACAGACAGAGAGAAAAAAGGTGGGGAGACGGCATAATTGATTCTGCAATGTGAGAGAGAGGATTGCTTAAGCACAAAGACCCCAAGAGGCTCAGCCCACAGAGCAGCTCAAGAGAAGATGAGCCTTATGCTTGATAGTTTGCAGCTGAAATTGGGAAGCAGAGCTGCTGAGCCTGAGAAAAGAAGTCCAGAAGGGAAGGCAGAGACCAGGCAGAGATCATACACCATCTTGCTTCAACACGTGACAGCTGACTTTGGTGACTTTTCACAGCCTTGGAACTGTAAACTTTTACCTCAAATAAACACCCTTTATAAAAGGTAATGTATTTCTGGTACTTTGCATTGACAGCCCTTTGGCAAACTAAAATAGCTGCCAATATCACAAAAAGAAAGACAACCAGACATTATATTCCTTATTAAACTGGGAGTATACAAGACCACATATGAAGTACATAGTATTCCCTTCCACCAAAACCAGACCTGGATCTGATCAGGTCTCAAGATTTAACTACCGGCTCTCTCTGCCTAGAGGAGCCTCCATGTATAGTTTAGGTGCATAATCCTATTCTTTTCTCCCATTTCTCAATAAACTACTGGCCTAACTAAAAAAAAAAAAAAAAAAAAAAAAAAGATTTAACTACCAATATGTGAGAAATACAAGGGTAGTGTGGGTTGAATTGCACACCCCAGGTTGAACATGTTCTTGGTCTTGGTCCGCACTCTGGTGGGTGTGGACTCATTGTAATAAGATTTCTTCAAGATGTTACTTCAGTCAAGGGGTGGCCCCACTGTATCAAATTGGCTTTAATCTGGATTACTGGAGTCCTTTATAAGCAGAGTCAAATTTAGAAAGATAGAAACTACAGGGAGCAGCCAGAAGCTGGAAGTCAATAGAACCCTGGGAGAAAAGGGGAAGATGCCACCGTGTGCATTGTCATGATGGAAAAGTCAAGGAATCCCAAAGATTGCCAGCCAGCCAGAAGATACCAACTCCAGGACAAAGTAAACCTTCTGGACTCTGAAACCTTGAGCCAATAAATTCCCTTTGTTAAGTCAATTCACTGTATGGTATTTGTTTTAGCAGCCGGGAAACTAAAACACCAGTAATCCACAAAGTTCAGAATGGAGAAAACTGTATGGGACAGCTAATCTAGTTTCTTCAAAAGAAAGAAAGAAAGAGCGGGGCGGGAGGGAAGGGAGGCAGGCAGGCAGGCAGGCAGGCAGGAAGGAAGGGAGAGGAAGAAAGAAAGGGAAAAAAGAGGGAAGAGGATGTGGCTCAAGCAGTTGGGTTCCTGCCTAACACATAGGAGGTTCCGGGTTCGGCTCCCAGTGCCTCCTGGAGAAAGCTAGCAAATAATGAGTAGACAGATAAGAAAACCATCTGGTGGAGGGGGGAATAAATAAAATAAATAAATAAATCTTAAAAAAAAAAAAAAGAAAGACAAAGAATGAAAGAAAAGATAGAACTAAGACACATATCAACCGATCAAAATGTGATTGGACCTTATTTGGATCCCAGTCGAAACAGGCTAAAAAGTTTTTATTTTTAAGGTCTGGTGAAAGTGATGTGCAAACTCTTTCCCCTTTCTCTTTCCCTGCTGGTGGGAAAATACAGACATTGTGGTTTGCTACATGGACAATGACAATACCCTAGAGATGGTGACATTATAAGATGGAAGGACCCGAGGGCCCTAACACATCATGCAGCACAGCCACCATATCAGCTCAGTCATTTACGTGAAACAAGGAAAAATTGTGTTGACAAAGCTATGGCAAGAGCTCTGCTCGTAGAAAGGAGCCTTTATCTGGACTTTTCTCATCTATACTCATGGATGGGAAGAGGTACCTTCTTTCTCTAGCTACTATTTTCACCTAACCCTGGATGTAAAAACCATCCTACCCCCATAATGTTTGTATATTTGGATAGGAAGTCTGATCAATCAAAATGTAAGCCCCTAGCTTGTGCTCTTTGCTGGAATGTGGACGTAATTCTTCATTGATATTCAGCACACGTGGCTTCTCTGGCTTTGAAATCTGAACACGAGTGAGGATCCATCTGTTTAATATGGTATTTTAGGACTTACTGTTATTTGTGATTTTCATCTGGGCACTTTGATCAAGTATTTCAGTGTTGTTTCCTAACTATAATTTTATTTAACATAGAAAATATGATATAAATGTTTGGGTCAATTATATATGAAAATAAATTGGATTGCATTACAGCAATGACAAATTAAATTTTCTCATGGTTTATGTAACACTTTATTCCCACAGTAATCCCTAGTGGGCAATTAAACTGACTTCCTGGGAGTGAAGGCTTCTTGCAGGCCACAGCAGCCATATATTATATCAGACATAAGGCACTTAACAGAAGCAATTCAACTGAATCATGTCATCCATAAGTCCATGAGCAAAACACATGCAGTCTTGTCTGATCTTCCAGAGGGAGTGATAGTGTGTGTGTTTTGTTTTCCTGTACTGAGTTATCACTTGGTAGATGGCCCGATTTTGCCACACAGCAAGGAACCGCAAAAGGACAAGGGCAGCCTTGTCGGTTCTGCCCTCTAAGTATACTTCAGAGATGTTGCAAATTCATCCCCATCTCTTCCTCTCCACGGCTATCCTCCCAATCCAAGTCATTGCCCTCTCCCACCTGGTTTACTGTGATGGTGTCTGAACTGCCCTTCCCCATTCATTTTTCCACAGCAGGTAAAGGGATCTTTAACAAATGTAAATCTGATTATTTTAGACCCAAGCTTAAAAGCCTTCATCACCTTTACATTTGCTCAGAACAGGCCTCCAAGGCTGGGCATGGTCTGGCCCGTTCACTCCCTCTCCAGCCCAGGCACCTTCTCTGCTTCCCTGCTCATTCGTTCTGCCCGGCCCCTTGGTGTCCTCTCTGTTCATAGACACCATCTCACACAGTTCTTCTAGCCTCAGGGTGTACAGAAGCTACTCCCGTTTCCCAGAATACTCACCAATTAAATTATATTAACAACAAAAGTAAGAAGTACCTACAACTCACCACTTCCTAATTTTTTTCTAATTTTCCTATGATCTATGCTCTTCAAGTTATTTACGTCTATGGTAGAAATACTATACAATGGTGTGCTACTATGCATTTGTGTGTGTCGCTGAAGCAGCAGCAGGACTCACCCCGAAAGAAGAAATAGGGTGAGACCCATCCAGGACTGCCCCAAACCACCCCAAAACACCCTGTTGAGATTCTGATGGAAGAGGCACTGAACACCAGGGTGATCAGTGCTTAAGCATTTATTAGGGGAACTTAGAAACAGAGAGCTGTAGACTGGCAAGAAGTTCACTTGTCTGCACCTATGGCAACCACTCTTTAGATTTCAGAGGGCTGGGGGACAGAGAAGGCTGAGTGCCAGGGGCTGGCATGCAAGTTTTGGGCAAACATCTGGGTATGTGCTCTTTTCTCAAAACAAGATGCACTCAGGGTTGGCAGCACTCAGGGTGGGCAGTGTCCAAGGTTATAGCAGTCAAAGTTCAATGTGCTTCCAGGGACTTATGAGGAGGTCTGTCTGAGATGGGGGGCAGGGGTGAGGTCAACCCTCGTTCGGGTAGGAGATGCTATATGTATTATACAGCGTTTCTTCCAATTCTGCACTCAGTGACATTATGTGGGTTGCTTGAAATTCTTATGGTAGGCGTGTTTACATCATAGACATTGGCGAACACAAATCACGTTTTTTTCCTTCATTTTTGTTAGGGAGCCAGTTGATAAACATTTACCAGCATGCTACAGCCTATAAAAAAATCTGTTGTGCTTCTTTTCAATGATCTGAGCCAATGCAATTATTGCAGTTACCAAAGAGTTTTCACATCATAGTGTTAAATTCTTTTGATGTGTCTTTGCATTCAATCATGGAAGAACTCTATGAGGTGGGTATAATAATCCCATTTTATTATCAAGGAAACAGGCACAGAGAGGTTAAAATAATTAGGCTAGGATGCAGCAGAGCTATGATTTGAAGTTGTGTTTGATTCCAAAGCTCATGCTCCCTACACTAAACAATATGGAAAAATAGTTTAGTGAGCACAGTATTTTTGTTTGTCTGTGGCTGGGGAAACAAGGAATCTCCCAGGGTAGATGGGCATTCTGTGAAAGAGAGAACTGTAGGGTGAAGGAAGACACAGGGAGAATTCAGAGATGGAGCTTTATAGCAATTAGTGTGATATTGAAACAAAATGATCTACAACATTCCTAATGTCAGGGAAATCTAATTACCACATTACCATATTAATTTGTAATTTTAGAATGAAAACTTGAACATCCAATGAATAGTAAGTCTGGCTTATTGAGAAGGGCTTTGTAGTGGTTCCATTTGCATATGTGAAATTCCCTGGAGGCAATAGGCCTGTTTGCTAGAAGGTTCCTGGGTGTGAACAATGAAAATCTCTTGTCTGGGGAAACACCAGACCTGTTTCCTGTGTGTGACAGCCAAGGACAAAACCTGAGAGTGGACTCAGCTACCTGTTTATGTTCTAATTCCTTTAACTCACTTTGTAATATCTCCTGGAATAGCTGTGGTTAGTCTCTGATGTCTACATATCGAATTGTGGTATTCTGAATTTATAAGGCATGGGGGAATTCTAGCTGTAAGTCAAATGACAAAGAGAAAAATCTCTGGCAAACCCTTTCTCAGGCCTCAGACGTTGGAGTTGGAGTCTGGCCCAGTTCTAACAAGCTCTGTCAATGCGGGATTAGAACAATGCTTTTCAGATTTTCTTAAGCCTAAGAAATACTGGGGGAACTTGCTAAATTGCCAATTTACTGACCCAAAATTTTTTTTGTCTGGACTGGGGTTCAGATGCATGTTTAACATTTTCAGAGGAATTTTTTAAATTATTTATTTATTTATTTATTTATTTTTAAGGATTTACTGGGGATTGAATCCAAGGCCTTGTACATGGGAAGCAGGCACTCAATCACTGAGCTACACACGCTCCCCATTTTCAGAGGAATTCTAATGCAAGTTGTCAGAATCCAGACATGGAGAAAACTGATGTAGAATGAAGTATGGTGGTGGTGGTTGTTAGAGGTTCCCCCCTCACTAAGCTTGCAATAATTAACAAGCTGTGACTCAATTCCCCCTGACATGCATTGAGGAAGGACAAGTCCCCCTTAAGCCTAAGTGTTTGAAAACAGGGCACTTCCCCAAAGGTTGAACAAAGAAACCACATGGAAATGGGAGTAAAGTGAGATAGACACCTTCACTCCCTCCACATCAAAGCACCACCTGCTCCTCCAGCATTCCAAGAAAACATAACTCCCTAACCCACTATCCTTTAGCCATAGAAGGGAAAATTTTCACCTCTAAGGCTTCCTATTGGCCCCTGCACCACACTCAAATCCTTGACCTCCTCCCACTGACTATCATTTCCCCACCTAAGAATGTACTGTATAAATTCAAATCCCTCCTTTCCAGGGGCGGGCTGAAGTCTATTCTTCAGACCCTCTCGGTTGGGAGAGCTTAACAATAAACTTTCTGCCTGCAATCATCAGTCTCCGTGTCCCAGTGAGTGCCAGTTTTTCCCAACAGTGGTGGTACTTGGGGTATTAATTCCTGCTGCAGCTAGTCCAGAAAACTCAAAGAAGAGAAAGTAGTTTTGCCTATAAAGCAAGCAGGGCTGTCTTGAGCTCTGTACCAGAATCCCAGGCCCTAAAGTAAAACTGGAGTCACAGGTTGGTCTAAGCACTACTAGACTTAGAATATTTTCTAAGTCTGATTAAAAAAAGAATATTTTCAGGCAATGGAGAGTTCTTGGGCCCTCCTTCCTGGTCTTGCATTTGTGCCTTCAAAGATTTGCTAAGGGGAAGCGGGTGTGGCTCAATCAATGGAGCTCCCGTTTACCATATGGGAGGCCCCGGGTTCGCTCTGGGTTGTGAGGGCTGGCGCCGTGGGCTGATGCAGCAAGACCTCACAGCAAGGGGGAGATAAGCAAACACAGAAAAAACACACAGCAAATGGACACAGCAAACACAAGCAGCAAGGGGGGGATAAATAAATAAATAAGTAAATCTTTAAAAAAAACAAAACAAAACAAAGATTTGCTAAGAACTTGATTAAACAATCATCTGGGGGAGTAAAGAATTTCGGAGTCACCCTTTTTGGGTACCGACCTCTGCATCCAATGCTCTATTGAGCACAATCCTGGGACAAGGTCTCCAGTTCATCAAATTGATACTCTGATGATATATGGGGCTATGTTGAAGAATAATGATACCTGATTTGAGAAGTTTTCATAAGGATTAAGTGGGAAAATAAACATGAAACACCTAGCTGAGTGTCTGCCATGAAGGTGAGGGATCTGGCTGCAGTATCTTTGCCTTGAAGGTCTCCAGAGTAAATTCTGTGGATGTGGTTAAGCTGTATCCTCCTTTTCTCCACAGCTCCATACACATCTCTCCTCAAGCTGGAAAGGGGTTTAAAAAGGACAGATAGGGGAAGATTCTTCTTCAGTCAACAGTATATGAGAAAGAGATGTTCAAAGGATTTTTGCTTTCTTCCACCTTACCTATATAATTATTCTTAAATCTTCACTTTTTCCTTTCTTCTCTAGCCGTTTCTTTGGTCATTTGTTCTTCCCCAATCTCTCTCTCTCTCTCTATCTCTCTCTCACACACACACATACACACACACATTTCAAGGCTTCCCATGACACACAGATTAAGGCAAGTTCCTAATCTTTTATTCTAAAGCCCATTACTAGAGTGCTTAGGCTAAATAACTTCCCTTCAGTCACAGTCTCATATATTTTTTTATTTTATTTTATTAATTTTTAAAAAGATTTATTTATTTATTTATTTATCACCCCCTTGCTGCTTGTGTTTGCCGTGTCCATTTGCTGTGTGTTTTCTCTGTGTCTGCTTATCTCCCCCTTGCTGTGAGGTCTTGCTGCATCAGCCCACCGCGCCCCCTGGGCCGGCCTGCCCTCACAAGGAGGCCCCGGAAAGGGCCTCCCATATGGTAAACGGGAGCTCTATCGATTGAGCCACACCCGCTTCCCTCATATTTTAATTTGCTCTTCCTACTTGATCAAAACTTAGAGCAGTTCCCTTTATCGGCTTGTTCTTTATGTTTTTAGGCCTTTTCCAAGCTGTGACACATGACTGGAACCTTCTTTTTCAACACACTGCCTGGTCTCCCATCTTTCCTATTAGTTTTCCCACCTGACCTCAGAGATGGGATGGCTTTTCCTGGCCCTGTGCTGCACAGGCATGGAGTTTCTTCAACTTTGTGCAAAGCTCCGATGTGTGATTTAATACATTACTTGACATTCTTACATCTTACTGTTTGTTTTTCTTCAGCAAATGTTCATTCAAGCAAAGCCTATTGAAATCTGACAATGTGTCAAACACTGTGCTAGACGTTGTGGATATAAAAATGAATAAAACACTATGTCTGCCTAGGATGAGTTCAGAGTCTAGAGAGCAAACGCAGACATGTAAACATCTATATTATAGCGTGGGGTGCTAAGTGCCACACACCTTGATGTGGATAAGAACATTCTCTGAGGGAGTTGATAAAAGGTTTCATAAGAAGTGATATATGATATATGGGGCTATGTTGAATAATAATAATAATAATACACTTCCATTAGTCTTGAAAGATAAGTAGGAGGTCAGGGGTGGGAGTGGGGTTGAGGGAAGAATAGGGCATCTAAGGAAAGGAAATCAGAGGCTCTGAAAAGGCTGAGGAAGATCCTCACACGTTCACCGCGGTCTGCTAGGTTCTGTGTGGCTGGATATTTGGTGGAGTCAGTGGCAGGATGTGCAAGGCATCAAACTGAGGGGACCCATGAGGCAAAGGATGAGAACTGTTTAAACAGGAGATTTAAAACAATTAGGCTTCTCTCTCACACGGCATTGACCTAATTATATGAAATCCGGGTTTTGGAGTCTTCACGGTGTGCCTTTCTCGCTCAATCAGAGGTCCCTAGGGGCAGCCTCTAAGTTGAGACACCGCATTCTATTCAGGTCTAAGAAACGGCACGTTTTCAGGATCCCCCGGTTCAATCAGAAAGATCCCAGGGCTCACGTGTGCTAATTCACTTCCCCGGAAACTTGAACGCCAACGCCAATTATTCCCCGAACCCTGTCCTTCAAATGCTGCTTCTCTCTCCTTAACCAGGGTTGGACATATATTGACAGCTTTTGTCTAACTGAATTACATTTTCCGTTTTGACAGTCTCTTTCTTTGGCTACGTTGACACAGTTTTTTAAAGCTGGCCAGAGCTTTGGCTCAGACACGGCCAGCTCCACGCCCACCCAGTAGCCACGCCCATCCTAGAGGGTGCCGAGCCAAGAAGTTTGTCCGCAGCAGCGCGCCGTACTGACGGTTGCAGTGCGCAGGCGCAGTTCCGGCCGCTAGAGGCGTGTTTCTCTTTTCCCCGGTTCCTGGCTTCCTGGCAGCTGAGCGAATCCGGTTTCTCAGGCTCTCCCTCCCGCCGCGGCTCGCTCTTTGCTCCGGCCACTCGCCCCGTCAGCCTTCCAGCGTTCGGGACCGCTACTACGGTCCGCACGCCTCCACCAGGGACAGACCCATGGCCGAGCGCGGCGAACTCGACCTGACCGGCGCCAAACAGAACACGGGAGTGTGGTTGGTCAAGGTACTGTCCGCGCGGCTCCCGCCGGCGCTCTTTCTAGTAGGAATAGTTTGGGTGACTTGAGACTGTCCCGCTCCTTGCGGCTTTTAAAGTTCTCTTAGGACCGTCTCATTAGAGTCTCACCTACCCGGAGAGGCAGAAGATAGTACGTCCATTTGCATATGAGGAACTTCGCTTAGGGAGGCAGGGTGTCTTTTAGCCAGTTAGGAGTTCGCTCTTACCTGGGTCTCTTGTCCCAACGACCTAGCTTGACCTGGTGTTCTGTCTTGGTGTCCGCGATTTGAGCGTCATCTCTTGGTGAAACTGATTTTAGTTGTGAGTCTGTATACGGAGATTGAGAAACTTTTGCTTTCTGTACGATTTTCTCAGGCGGAAAGAACTGGTGCATGTGTACCTTTAAAATGTTTTCTTTGGTTGGTCATTCTTGATGGAGCTGTTAGGAGAACGCTGAACTCCTGGGAGAAGAGGCCATTGGACTCGAGTGTACTTTAAGGGCACTTTGGATCTCGTGAAACTTACCGTCAGTAAATGTTTTATTTAAAGACGGTTTCGTATTTAGGCTCTTTCATTTGCAGTCGGGTAGCCCTTAGTGAGCACAGTGTTTGTGTTTGACTTTTTCATATCGGGGAGTGTTGTCTTTCTTGGAGTTTGATAAGACATATTCATGTTCAAAATATGATCATGACATTCTTTGAGCCCCAAATAAAATGTAGGGATGCTTAGTTTGTTAATGCATTTACCTGTCTTATCATATGGATGAGTTCTCATAGTTAAGTTTCAGAGAGCTCCTGCCTGTCCGCTTCTCTAAAATAACTCCTTTATGGTCATTTGGTAGCACATCATACCTGTATTCTTCAAAGCATTGGTCACAATCTAAAGTAATTCTACGTTCACGAGTTCAGTGTTGGTGACCCCCTTCCCCCAGGACACAAATAATCACGTTCCATGAAAACAGGATCCTTGCACGTCACACCCAGAATAGTGTTTGGCACATGGTAATTGCTTAACAAATATTTGATGAATGAATGCATGCTCTACCTTTCTTCAACCCTCACCTTAGTCTGTGGCACTCACTTGACTTATTGCATAGCCACATCAGTATGACTTAAAAGAATGGAGTAAATGGGCGCCTGTTTTAGTTTGCTAAAAGCTGCCGAAAGCAATATAGCAGGAATGGGTTGGCTTTTACAATGGGGTTTTATTGGCTTGCAAGCTTACAGTTCTGAGGCTGAAAAAAATGTCCAAATCAAGGCATCATCAGGCTGTTCTTTCCTCCTGAAGACTGCCTGCTGGTGATTCTGGACTCCTCTGTCTCGTGGCAAGGCGCATGGCAGTATCTGCCAGTCTCTGCCTTCTCCTCTGGGCTCGTTGCCCACGCCTTCTGGCTTTGTGGCTTTCTCTCAGCTTCTGCAGGGTTTTCTCTGTCTCTCTCTCCATATTCATCTCCTTTATAAAGGACTCCAGTAAGAGGATTAAGACCCACTCCAGGCCATGCTCTATTGAAGTAATCTAATCAATAGGTCTCACTTACAATGAGGTTTACACCCACAGGAATGGATTAGCCCTAAGGACATGATTTTCTGGGGTTCATAAAAGCCTGAAACTACCACATTCCCACTCCCTGGGCCCCATAAAGACATGTTCCTTCCATTTGGAAATACACTAATTCTATCACAATATCCCCAAACCGTAAGTCATTTCAACAACAGTATTAAGTATAAAGTCTTGTCAGAATCGTTGATGGGTATAGTCTGTCCTGGGGCACTATTCCTCTTTGGCTGTGGACCTGTGAATCTCAGAACAAGTTATCTGCTTCCAATATACCATGGAGGGGCAGTCATAAGATACATGTTCGCATTGTCCTAGGGAAAAATTGGAAGGAAAACGTGGGTCACAGGTCCCAAATAGTTCCAAAAATCTCCAGGACGTACTCCATTAGATTTCAAGGCCTGAGAGCCATCTATAGAACAAGGCCTGTCCTCCAGACTTGGTGGAGCAGCAGCCTTACCCTTTCCAGGGCTTGTGCAGCAGCCCTGCTCTCCCCAAATGATGGGGTGAGTGCTCCAGCATCTCCAAGCATTGGGGTGACAGCCATGCACTTATCTCCACTCTCATCAAGCATCTGGGTTGCGGCCAAACTCTAAGGCCTCATCCTCCGAGTATACTGGGGTGATGGCCAGACTCTCCCCAATCACCGGAGATGAAGTCTGGGGCAACAGCACTCTTCCTGAACAGCAGGGCAGAAGGCACACTCTTCAAGTGCTGGGCATACTAACCCTTTCTACACACAAAGGTGGCTTGCTCTCCTGGCCTGAGAAGATGTCTTCAGTCCAGACCTCAGCTTCCATGGTTTTGCCTTTGAAATCATTTTTCCTTCAATCTGTCCCTTCTTTGTCTCTTTTAGTCCAGGCTGGCAGTGGTTCTGTTAGTACAGATCTCACAAAAACCTTGTAGGTTTCGCATGCAGCATATAGGAGTCCCAACCGCCAGACAGTAGGACCTTCCACACAACCCTTTTGGATAACAGCATTTCCAATCCTGACTTAAACTGAAATGGCTGGCTGGTTCCAAGTTCAGTTAAATCCTCATATGGGGCATTATTCCTTGGAGCCCAGAATTTTCCAAACCATCAGTTTCTGGTTTCTTTGTGCCCAGAAGTTCAGTTCTCAGCTTATCCATTTCTTGCATTTTACTATAAGCTACAAGGAGAGGCCAGGCCTCATTTTCCACATTTTGTTTGGAAATCTCAGTTAAATAGCCAAGCACGTCACTTTCAAATTCTGCCTTCCATCTGACATCAAAACTCAATTTTGCCAAATTCTCTGCCACATTAAAACAAGGGTCACCTCTCTTCCACTTTACAATGATATATACATCATTTCTGTCTAAGGCCTCATTGGAAGTACCCTTGGCATCAGTATTTCTATCCTCAGTCTCTTCAAAACAATCTAGGCCTTTTCTATCAAGCATCTCATAATTCTTCCCACCTCTACTTATTAGCCAATTAAGAAGCCTTTTTAGCATTGTTGGTATTTGCAATAGAAGCACATACCTACTCCAGGTACCAAAATCGGTTTTAGTTTGCTAAAAGCTGCTGGAAGCAATATACTGGAAATGGGTTGGCATTTACAATCAGGTTTTATTGACTTGCACGCTTACAGTTCCAAGACTGAGAAAAGTGTCCAAATCAAGGCATCATCAGGAGATCTTTCTCCCTGAAGACCAGTTCCTGGTGATCCTGGATGCCTCTGTCAAATGGCAAGGCACATGGTGGTGTCTCCTGGTCTCTGTCTTCTCCTCCGGGCACCATTGCTTACAGGTTCTGGCTTTGTGACTTTCTCTCAGCTTCTGTGGGATTTCCTTTGTCTCTCTTGCTCCTTATTCATCTTGTTTATAAAGGACTCCAGTAAGAGGATTAAGACCCACCCCGGTCATGTTCTACCAAAGTAGTCTAATCAACAGTTCTCACCTATAATAGCTTTACACCCACAGGGATGGATTAGCCCTAAGGACATGATTTTCTGGGATCCATGAAAGCCTCACACTATTACAGCATCTATCAGTTGAACTGCATACTAAATGGAGGAGATTCCTTAAAGAGAACATCTCTCTTGTAGGCTGAAGAAAAGAGCTTGAAAAAGTTGTGAGACTTGAGATGATTCATTTGTGCTTGGAGCACAGTAAATGCTCAATAAATATTTACTTTATAGGATTTAGATGGGTGGATGGAGACATAGCATAGTATACCATGGAGATTGGAGCAGGAATGCAAGACTGAAAATGCATATTAACATGGTCTGTTCTAGAAAACAAAGAGGAGACCATTATGCCTAGGGCAGAGAGAGTTCATGTTAAAAAATCATGTAATTAGATAGTCATCATGAAATGGAGATGCTGAACTTTATATAAAGTGATGAACCTTTGCAGGATTTTGAGTAAGTCAAGGATGCAAAGGATTCTTTTAGTGAAAAAATAAGCTTGGCAGTATGCAATAGGAATTAGAGGGGGAAGGTGACCAGAGTGAGAATTAGAAAGTTATTGCAGTAACATAAGTATGGAATGATGAGGTCTGAGGAGTTAGGGAGGCTTTCAGTCAAAATTGTCAGGATTTGGTGGCTGAGTAAATGATAGCATAAAAGAATGTTATGAATGTAACACTGAAGAACTTTAAAAAAATGTTGGTGTTCTCCCATTTGAATAAATTTTCTCTCTTAAAAAGAATTCAACTCAAGCCAAGGACAAGCCAGTGATTTGTTCTTGTTTTATAAAGATAGTTGTAATGCTTTGTTTATTCTTTGTTTGCCAGATCACTGTCTCCTAGTATCAACTTGGCATGCATTTCTTCTTTTTCTCTTCTTATATATGAAGAAAATGAATGAACTTGCAAATACATCTTTCTGGAGTGTGAAAGGAATATGTAGAATATTTCCTTTCTTGCCACTTCTTATCCTCCGATCACCTTATCTCAGAGAGAGGTAGAGAATTGCTAGCAAATACTTTCTGTTCTAAAACCCTATCCATGTTCCCCCATTATTAGACAATTTTTATTTCAGCTCTAGTTAAAAGAGAACCAATAGGCAGTGATAGTTTGAACTTGTTTCATTTGCTCTGGGGTTAGCATTCAGTGTGATTTTCATGCTCATATTGAGAGCAAACTTGGATTTTCATCTCTAAAATACAGGAATAAATTAGATGACGTAGTGCCTCTATTTCATTTTCAGCTTTCTTTGTGTGATATTAAAAGATAACATGTTGCATAGAAAGTGTCTTCATTCTTTCTCATCTAATCAGAATTTGTGGATGGAACTAGATACTGATTTCAAGAGTATCCTCTTTACATTAATGTTTTTTCTTATAAATAACCTTGAGTTCTGGTCTTTGAGGATCACTTGTTGCAAGATATGTTAATTTCCTCCGTGAGTCTATCAAAGTTTGTGGGTTGTCCTTCACTTATTACCCTTCTTGTACATATTAATTTCATCATTAGACAGCTATAGAATGGGATAAATATAGTAAGAGCTGTATATATAAGATATCTGGGAGTTTTGAGGAAGGAAAAATTAATATTTGACTAGAACAAGGAAGACTATGGAGAAGGTGACATTAAAGAGGAGCCTATGGTATCAGTTAGTTAGAAAAGGACTTCCCAGCAGGGCTGGGAGGAAGCAGAATATGTTTAGTAAAGGGCAAATAGATTATTTACTAGAATATCCAAGACCTGTACTGCTCTGGCATTCTGAAATGTTCTCTCGTGAGTTTAAATATCTTAAATCTACAAGGGAATTATGATCCAAACAAGTTAATAGTTAATGGACATGATTGGTTGCCCACAATAGCTATGGGCAACCAACAGCTGTCACCTGCCAAAACATATAAACAGCCTAGAAATGCCACAGTTTTTGCCTTGTCTGGGAGCCAGTCCCTTGTGTGTACTACTTTATTTGTATACACAAATAAAGTGTTGTACCACTGTTAGGTCACCAACTGGTCACACTATCATCACATACCCTACACCAAACCATCATTGGATAATGTTTTACAATATTTTAGCACAGTTCTGTTGTTTGGCTACTGATATTTAGACTTCTGGAAAAGTCAGCTTTTTTAGTTACGGTTAGTTGGAGGGTAAGATGTGTGATGAGGAAGAGTGGGTAAAGCTGGTGAGGTTATTAAGGGTGGGATTTTTGAAAGTCATGAATACCGTAGTAGGGCCTGGATTTATAAGAAATGCTGTCTCTTTTCGGGTAATGGAGAAGTGGGGATGTTGACAAGAGCTGCAGTAGATGTGACCAGCAGTCTTCTGCCTGCAGAAAGATGTATTTGGAGCCCCATGAACCATCCTCTTGTAAACATTTGGCTCATGTTTGTTGGAGGAGAGGATCGGGGCAGGAGGAATGGGCATCATCCCCTGTGAGTGATGTGTGTCCTTCCTTCAACACCTCAAATGCCACTAAGCTCAGCTTTTTTTTTTGTTACAGACAGGCAAGCAGTTGGATATTGGTGAACAAAGAGAAAGCCAGAGACCAGGGAGAGATGAAAATGGCATGGGTGATGCCCCAAAGCCTTCGGTGTTTACAGATACTAGGAGATAAAAGGACTTTCATTTCTTATGTACCAAGTATTTTACAAAGCAAACCTATGAAGTAGGTACTAATTATATTTTTCAGATGATAAAAATTGAAACTTAGGGAGGTTAATTATCTTGCCCAAGCATGGAATAGTAATTCAAATTTAGGTCTGTTTGGCTATAAAGTTTATGCTAATAATAGAAAATGTCTTTTTTTCCTCCTGGATCTCTTTCATGGATCATCTCCATGGAGATTCAGGGGTTGAGGTGGGGGCTTCATTTCTATGTCCCTTGGTTTTTGTCTGCTCCGTATCTTAAACTTTAAGAAAACATGGGAGTAAAAGCTGGCTGTCACAGGTTGGGTTCCCTGGGGAGCTGATTCTGAGATGAGATTAGCATACAGGAATTTGTTAGGGAGTGCTCTTGGGATAACTTACCTGTGGAAGGGAAAGGATGTAGCAGGATTGGGCAGAGGATGTGATTGGTGAGTCTCAGTCAAAGCTGAGCACGATTGCAGAGGAAGCCCTCCACAGCTTGGAACAAGGTATACTCCGTGTCTTCTTTTTTAAATTTATTCCCCTCCTCCACCCCCATTATTTTGTGTTTCTGTTTGCTCTCTGTGTGTTCTTCTGTGTCTGCTTGTCTTCTCTTTAGGCGGCACTGGGAACCGATCCCGTGACCTTCTGGAGTGGGAGAGAAGTGCCCAATCTCTTGTACCACCTCAGCTCCCTGGTCTGCTGCATCTCTTATTGTCTCTCCTCTGTGTGTCTTTTTGTTGCATCATCTTGCTGCGCCACTTCTCCGTGTGGGCCAGGTCTCTGCTCGGGCCAGCTCGCCGTGTGGGCCTGTTTGCCTTCACCGGGAGGCCCCGAGAATTGAACCCTGGACCTTCTATATCATAGACAGGAGCCCAGTCTCTTGAGCCACATCCACTTCCATACCCTATGTCTTCTAATCATTGGATTTGGTTTGCTCAAGGAAAAGGGTGTGTGAGTTTGGGTGAGGGATCACTCTTCAGTGGAGGTAATTTTAAAGAAGACTAAAAGCTCAGGGCTTTCTGCTGGCCACACTCCTAGCAGCTGGGGAAATAAGGCCTTCAGTCCTTAAGGGGGAATATGAATGTCACATCACAGCATCTAATACAGTGCCCTTAATTAGTTTGTAGTTTGTAGGGCCTTGGAGACTAGTTGGCAAAGAAACTTAGGGGAAATAATATCCATATAGCTAAACTTAGTACCTTGCCTTGAAAGGCAAGGTTGAACTTACTATTCTGTTCAACTTGCGTGAATGGGAGGATGGAGTGATTCATTCAACCGAGAAGCTTTTAGTGATCGCCAGTCACTGTGTTAGGCTCTGAGTATATTATGGGAGCAAAAACAGACATGGTCTATGCTCTCATGGAGTTTATATTATAATGCAGGATACAGATATCTATCAAATATTAGTTCTAATGAAAATATAATTATTAATAGATAAGGGCACTGAAACAAGTACTTCTTTGTGTGAATTTGCTAACAAAGGAACTTGATCTAGTCTAGGGAATTGTCTTAGTTTGCCAAAGGCTGCTGATGCAAAGTACCAGAAATGGGTTGGCTTTTATAAAGGGGATTTATTTGGGGATAAAAGCTTACAGTTCCAAGGCCGTGAAATGTCCAAATCAGAGCACCATCAGAGATGTTTTCTCACCAAGGTCAGTTACTGTTGATCCTGGCTGCCACATGAAGATGGCCTCTGATTTCTGCCTTCCCCTCCAGGATCTACTATCTCCTGGAGCTCAGCTGTGGGCAACCAGGCATAGGGCTTGTCTCTTATCTGGCTTCCTCTCTCAGTCTCAGCTTCTCCGCTTTCTTCCCGAGTTCAACTATGAGCTTTCGACCATATGGCTTATCTCTCCTTGGACCTCAACTCTTTGAGCCTCTCCGTGCTTCTGTTTTTCTGCAATCCTCTCTCTCAAATGGCGGGATCAATATAATATGGTGGCTTATTTTTCCTCTGTGTGTCTCTGTTTTTATCAGACCCAGCAAGAGGGCAAAGACCCAACCTGAGTCACTGATGTAGTCCAGTCAGATGGGTCTCACACTCACAGGAAAGGATTAGTTTGAAAACATAATCTTTCTCTTTTGGGGATTCATAAAAGAATTTCAAACTGTCACAAGGGTGGACGGAAGTTTCCCTGAGGAAGTGATGCTTGAGTGAGTCATTTTTTGTCACCTCCTCTGGTCTTGAGATACCTCAGTAAACATCCCTATGGTATATATTACCTCATCTCCATCTGATTTTTCATTAATGAATATAAGGACAGTAGAAACAACACATACCTCACAAGTAATGTGTTGACAGAAGTGTTTTAGAGTCTTACATTTGACAAACTCCCTTCTTGATTGAAAACACCAGAAAACTAGAAATGGATGGAAACTTCTTTAACATGATAAAAGGACATATATGAAAAACCTACCGCTGGCATCATACTCAATGGTGAAAGGCTGAAAGCTTTTCCCTTAAGCTCAGGAACAAGACAAGGATACTCACTTTCACCACTGCTATTTAACATTGTACTAGAAGTTCCAGCCAGAGCGTTTAGGCAAGAAAAAAAAATAAAAGACATCCAATTGGGAAGTAAGGTGTAAAACTTTTCCTCATTTTCAGATGATGTGATCCTATATATAGAAAATCCTGAAAAATCTACAAAAAAGCTACTAATTCAGCAAAGTGGTGGGATACAAGATCAACATGCAAAACTCAGTGAGGTTTCTATATATTAGTAATGAACAATCTGAAAAGGAAATAAAGAAAAAAATCTCCATTTCTAATAACAACTAAAAGGATCAAATATTTAGGAATAAGTTTAACCAAGGCTGTAAAGAGCTTGTACACAAAACTACTAAACATTGC
>JAQZBX010050481.1:0-19644 GCA_029593785.1 Cabassous unicinctus | reverse complement strand
TCACCTCAGTTCAAGACACCAGCATCACTCACCTGGATACTGCTATAGATCCAAAGCACCTCCCTGCTCCCCCTCTTGCCCCCCAAAGATCATCTTCCATATAAGAAACAGAGTGGTCTTAAAATATATATTGGACCATTTCATTCCCCTGGTTACAATCATCTCAGTGGCTCCTGAGTCCACTTGGAATAAATTGCACCATCCTTCCTCTGACCCATGAGGTCCTGCAGGAGCCTGACTAGTTCTCTCACATCATCTCCGCCCGTCTCCTTCTCACTCACCTTGCTCCATGCCCAGCTCTTTTCTACCTCAGGGCCTTTGCACTTACTTTTCCCAACTTGGAATATTCCTCCATGGCTTCCCATGTCTACCTCCTTCTCACTACCCAGGACTGGTGCTCTGATGTTCATCCTTAAGGAGCCCTTCCCTGACCACCCCAGACAAAGCAGCACCACCCCAAATCACCCTTATTGCTTCTTCAAAGCACTCATCACTATCACACATCTTCCTTGTTCATTTTGGTTTAACTTTTTTGGTCCCTGTCTCCCCACTTTAGAACAGCAGCTCCATGAGAGCAGAGGCTTTGTCTTATCCACTGCTGAATGCCCAGAGCAAAGAACTGCCACATAGTGTCCAATAAATATATGTTGGGTGAATGAATGAATTGAATGTATGAATGACACTGTGAGGCCACCACTGATCAAACAGCAAGGACCCTTGGTTGGATCTGGCCAGGAGATTGGGCAGACCAGCTGCTGCCCATCCTCTAACTCTCCAGTGGACCTTCAGGAAGCACAGACCCAAATCCTCCCATCTCATCCTGTAAGAGACATAACGTGATGGCCGAGTGCTCAGGCTCTGAGCCAGACAGCCTGGGTTTCCATCGTTTTTCCGTACCCTCTTCAACTTTGTTTCTCCATCCATACAAGTGAGAGGCTAATTGTACTCACTTCCTAATTTCATGGTGAAAATTAAGTGAGAAAATGCATGTAGAGCACCTAGCATAGCACTTGCACATGGTAATATCTTTCTCAGCTTTAATTATTATCATTATTATTATTAGCCTCCTCTGCCTCCAAGGCCCCAGTTACTGGCCACTTCCTCTAACAAGCCTTCCTTGAGTCCTCCAGCTTCCCCATAGGCCCGCTTCTCAATGGAATTGCAAGACCTCTTACGGTCCATCATTACAAAATATAGCACTTCATTATAGTCTGCCTGTCACTGCAGTTCATTGCATTTGTCTTAGTCTGATCTCCCCACCTTCCCTGGAAAGATAAAATGAGGTAATGTCTGCAGAAGGGCTTATAAATTCCCAAGAGTTGAGCAGATGGAGAACGCTGTTTTTCTAATTTATAATTATAAGCCTCTTGAGGGCAGAGAGTCTGCCATCTCTTGAACCTCCTGCCCTGCTTAACAGCAAGCCAGAGCTTACCATTTGTTTATCAGCTGATTAAGTTGGCCACAGGGTGAGCATTCTCAAAGCACATTTTGAGCCTCATGCTCAGCAAGGTATTCCGTTCAACTTTCTCTATGCTGAGTGAGGGTGAAAAAGGAATCACCCCCAACCCTAAGGAGGTTACCATCTGGTTGGTGAAAACAGGCATGCCAGTAACAATCGTTTTTGCACATTAACTTTTGGTATTGTATAATGAGGGAGCAATGTGTCACCAAAGTTCTGTGGGAGCAGAAAGGATAGAGCAGATTCCTCAACCTGAAAGCCACTGCTGGGACAGCCTTGAGAATGAAGCTCAGACTCCTCAGTACCCTTTTCAGCTTCCTTTTCCCCACACCTCTCCTCATGGACTGCACTGCTCCAGACACACACGATAGTTTTCTGCCCCATACACTTGCCTTGTCATTACCGGAGGACTCCTCTTCATCCCTCAAAACCCAACTATCCCATTTATTTATGTGTAAGCTTTACCCAGTCATGTTCCATGAGAGCAGACTGCATCTTGTCCATCATTATATCTACTCCGTCAGAGACCTAGACTCCGGCAGGTGTTCAGGTCTGCCCAGCCTCCACATGGGCAGATCTGGAAGGAAATCCCAGGTGGCTGACTCCATGCCCCACCTCCCTCCCTGTTCTCTTAAAACATGGGGAGAGCATTTCTTCTCCTCATGCCTAGTATGGTAGAGGGTCAGCAAAGACTTCCACTGGACCAGTGTCCAAATCCCAGAAGAGTTCCCACCACCTTCATGTTTAGGCTGAAGAGAAAGCCCCAGCCCAGCCTGGCCGGCCCACTTGGTGCCACCTGGCACATAAAGCACTTTAATGTCACTCCCTATGCCGCCCGTGGGTTTACAGCCACGGTTCTTCTACTTGGCGTTTGGTTTTATTTATTTTTATGCTTGGATGCAGACAGAGCATTTTTGCTACAAAGTACACCCTGCATTTTGGCAGCCTCCCCTCTCTCCTCCCCACTACCTCCCCCAGCTTCTCCATTTAGGTGCATTTCCCATTTTAAACCAAATATGAAGTGTGATGGGTGCCCCTTGAGGTTGGCAGGCCTCCAGTCCTGCCCTGCTTCTCCCTCTGCCTCTCTGCAGAGGTCCCCGACCCACTTCGGTCTAAGATGCCAGGATGATCTGTTTGGTTTCTGACTTAAGAGCAGAGAAAAAGCCTCCCCTATGCCCAGGGATGATTTTTCAGGATTTTTTTGAAGATAGAGAAGACCTACTAAAAAAGCGTTTTCATAACCACCCCCACTTCCGCCTCTGTGCTGCCCCTCCCCACTGCCCACTCACGTACATCAAATAACCCCATTAAGGTGCGTCAGGGTTGGCATAAAGGAAAGATCCCAGGGCTGAACATCAGGAGAACTGGGCGCTGGCCCCAGGTTGGCCCCTGG
This sequence comes from Cabassous unicinctus, assembly GCA_029593785.1. Lineage (NCBI taxonomy): Eukaryota > Metazoa > Chordata > Mammalia > Cingulata > Chlamyphoridae > Cabassous > Cabassous unicinctus. The sequence goes on along the minus strand of JAQZBX010050481.1, from coordinate 16,792 downwards.
AAAACTCTCTGACCTTAGGCCAACCCATTCACTTCTCTGGGAACCATTTCTCTTTGGAAAATCGGGTCCATCTTCCATGCTGGGGAAGCTGAGGGAGTCGAAGGTTTAATGTCCTAGACGCTGCTAGGGCGGGTTTGGGCGGGAGTGAAGTGAGAGACCGTAGAGGCATACGGCATCTTCGCCCTGCTTTTTGTTGGGCATTTGACCTGGGGCAGGTTGCTTTGCCTCTCTGAACCTGAGAAGTCAAGATGCTAATAGTTACCTTTCAAAGCAGCTGTGAAGATGCAGAGAACTGGTTAATATGGTATTTAGCCCAGTCTGCTGCTGCTCCATTATTTATCAAGAAATAGGCTGAGAGACCAGAGGAAGGGTCGCTTTCCCTAAGAAGCCCCCGGTCCCCTGGCGTGGAGGACAGGTACGGGTTAGACAGAGGTTTGCAGCTCAGTGCCAGGAGGCCCTGCCAGGCTGGGGTCCCTGCTTCAGCCTGGGCTCTGCACACCACCTGGATGCACCGCCCCCAACCTTCGTCTCCATGACCTTCTTGCAGATGTGGGAAGAGGCCATCAGTCTGTGCAAGGAGCTGGCGGAACAGTATGAGATGGAGATCTTTGATTACGAACTGCTCAGCCAGAACCTGGTAAGGCGTCCCAGGGAGGGGCCGGGTGGGGGAGGCAGGGGGAGGGAAAGCAGACATTAAAAGAACGACCAAACACACACACACACCACAAAAAAAAAGAACGACAGCCGGGGCTGAGCCAGGCTGTGCTGACTGTCTTGCCACCAGTTAGGGATATTTCCAAAAGGAGGCATTCTGGGAAAACACCCGCGACAGTCCCTCTGACAGAGCATCAAGTACCTGTGTGGCACTGGGGCTGCAGCCGCTGCTGCCTCACACCCAATAAACACTGTGCTACATTTGCCATAAAAATTCCACAAATCACTAAACCAATTAAATAAAAACACGAATTTGTGCCTCTGATTAACAGATAAATCACATTAAAATGCTCCCCATCTGGCCGTTCCCCATCAGCTCCTCACTGCTCATGGTCTGGTGGGGGAAGTGGAGGGGGGAGCCAGCCTGTCCTGCTTATGCTGCAGATGCCAGTTCTTGGTGGGGACTTGGCCTCTGCAGGGAAATGCAGAACTTTTAGGCTGCTTGCCCCTCCCTGACACACACACACATACTTCCCGGCTGCCCGAGAGTCAGGACTCCAAGGCCCCATCTTAGCCCATTTAGGCCAGTCCAGCTGTTTTCAGAGAACTATCAAATGACAGTCAGAAAGCTGGGAGATGATTGATAGCTCTCTGTATTTCTGGAGGGGTGGGGGTGGTATCATGTTCTTGTTAAAAGCATATGAGCTGTTTTCCTTGTAGGTCAGCTATGATGCAAACATACAACGTACTTGCACCAAGAGACACTTAATCTGCCCCACCTGTATATGCATATGTTTGCATACACGGAGGCCCACGTGCCCCTCCAAACCGGTGCCTTCATGCACAGGCACACACACCCAGGACATATTCATGCACATGTAGACATACACACACATGCGTGCACAGAGCCACACACACACAGGAACGTTCATGCACGTGGGGTTGCCTATTGTATCCAATTTAAGATGCCGTTGATTGTGAGATGTGCCATTCTTTATCACTGTCATGATTTCCGTGTGGCCAGTAGCAATTGTAAGATGCCGTCACATGTGAAGTAAGATGTAAATGGTTTCCGGAGATGCTAAAATATGAAAAACATGTACCCCTCAGAACTTATGAAACGTTAGGTATGCATACACAGGAAGACGCCCATATCAGGGAAAACCCTTCCATCCATGTATCTTTATAAATACATGCCCCTGTGTGCACGGAGGTGGGAGCAGAGCGGCGATGGTGTGTGCTTTGGATGCAGGCTGCCTAGGTTCAGTTCCACCGTGCGCTGGCCTTGCTATGAGAGCCCTTTACTTCATCTGCAAAATGGAGATACTCATGGGTTGATGATGCAAGTGAACGAGCTAATGCAGTAGCGCGATTTGCACAGTCCCTGGTATGTTGGAAATGTAATTTTTACTATTATGATTTTAAACATACCCACATATAGGCAAACATGGACACATGGCACATTGGTTTTGGTATGATAATAACCTCCTCGCTGGGGCCTCAGAAGAGATGAGTGGGCCATGATAGACATCTGTGTCATTACAAGCTGTGAGTTTCCTTCTTTCAGATCCAGCAGGCAAAATTCTATGAAAGCATCATGAAAATCCTCAGGCCCAAACCAGACTACTTTGCTGTCGGATACTACGGCCAGGGATTCCCCTCCTTTCTGCGGGTGAGTTTGCGGGTAACTCGGCCACCAGGCCTCATAGCCTTGGCATGCCAGCCATCGCTGTGGTTTGGGGATCTCCTTGGCAGACTCCAGAGTTGTGCTCTCCTCTGTCCGGGAGCTGCCTCCATGCCCGCACACTCTGCAGCCCTCCTCTATCATAACCACCAGCATCAGTCCCCCTCCGACCTTTCTCTAACTATACAACAATTAGAGCCTCCTTGCAAGGTAGTGAGCTCCCCATCACTGGAATTAAATGTTCTAAGAGAGGCTGGGTGGTCTCTGCTACCCAGCAGATAGTGTAGAGCTGTGGTTCTCAAACTTTTTGTTCTCAGGACCCTTTTACTTTCTTAAAAACTACTGAGGACCCCAAAGAATTTTTGTGTTTGTAGGCTATATCTATTGACATGTACCATATAAAAACTAAAAACAGAAAATGTCGAGATCTTATCAAATTATTTAAAAATAATAGTAAACCCATTACATGTCAACATAAATTACATTTTATGAAAAATAGCTCTATTTTCTAATTTTAAAATTTAGTGAAAAGAATGGCATTGCTTTACATTTCTGTAACTCTCTTTTGATGTCTAGCTTAATAAGGGACAGCTGGATTTTCCTAACTGCTGCTGCATTCAATCTGTTGTTATATAATACAGGCAGCCACTAGGAAACTCCACTATACATGCAGGAGAAAATGAAAGTGAAAAAGCAATTAATAACTTAGGATTAGTATGAAAAGGTTTTGACCTTGTGGATCTCTGGGAGGGCCTTGGGGGCCCTTAGAGAACCTGGACCACGGTTTGTGAATGACATCCGGAGTGGATTATTCAGCTACATGTAGAGAGTTGAATTAGGTCACCTGTAGTCTTCCCAGAGTGTTGGCTCAATTCTAGGGTTAGGGAAATAAAAAGAATTAGTGCATCTCTGAACTCACATGATTTACCATCTAGTCAAGGAGAGATATCACTCTCCACTAGCAATCAAAGTAGAAGCCAGAGTTGGCTTATGGGAGTGACTGTTATGAGTAGCAGAAGTGGATGGCAAAGGTTTCCTAGCAGCGATGCCTCCAGAAGTGGCTTCCAAATCTGGATCATATCAGAATCCCCTGGGAAACTTGTTCCAAACAGTTTCCTGGGTCCCACCCCATAGATTCCATTTCAACATGTCTGGAGCATGGCCTGGGAATCTGAACTTTTAAGCTTCTGGGCTCCTCTGGTGATGAGCCAGGTTTGGAAGTGCTGATACACAGAGGTAAGTGACAGACTGGGGTTTGGACAGAAGAAACTGGGAGCCAGTGCAGGCAGCTCAGGTGGCACAGGTATGGTCTAGAAAATAGTTTCTCAACCTCAATTCTTGGTTGTGAGGGGCTGTCCTAGGCATTGTAGGATGTTTAGCAGCATTCCCTGACCTCTATCCTCTGGATGCCGGTAGGGCTCCCCAACTTGTGACAACCAAAAACGTCTCCAGATGTTGGCAAATGTGAGGCAAAATCAACCACAGTTGAGCTTTTTTTGTCTCTAAGAGGCTATCATGGTCAAAGAACGGTGTGTTTCCAAGGAGCTTGTGTCTGGAATCCAGGTGATGAAGGGTCTGAATTCTGGTTCTTTCTAAAGAAGGGACCTCAACAGACCCATTAAAGGGAGAGGGGATCTTTTGTGGACATGCAAATAGGAGAGCGGCGTGAAGCAGTGAAACTCAAGTGAGGAGTTTATTCTGAAAGCTGAACATAGGATGTCTTCAAGCAGAAAGTTCTCAGGACCTAGGATCTTCCCTCCCTTTAGAACAGGCTCTTTGAAGAAGTGGTGTGTTTCAGCTAGAAGGGCAGTCAGACGAGCTCCTCCTTTCTCTGGTGGGGAAACAGATGAGAGATATCTGCCAGAGGTCACCACACCCCACGCTCATTCCACAAGTCTCTCGGGTTTGCTTGGGCCGTGTCCTCCAAGCCCGGACCCTGGACTCTGACAGGTGCCGTTTCTCTGCAGAACAAAGTGTTCATCTACCGCGGGAAGGAGTATGAGCGAAGAGAAGATTTCCAGATGCAGCTGATGAGCCAGTTCCCCAACGCAGAGAAGATGAACACAACCTCAGCCCCCGGGGAGGACGTGAAGAACGCACCAGGCCAGTGTATCCTTGGATTGTGCCCCCAGTGAAAGGGCCAGGATTTAGCCTGCAAAGCCCCATCCTAAAGCTCAGATTCATTTCACAGTGGTGCCAACCTCAGATGTCCAGTGCGGGATCCAAAGAAGGCATCTCGGTTAATTCTAGATGCCACATTCATTTGATCAATTCACTCACTCATTCATTCTCTCAGTGAATATTATCGAGCCCTAACTCCATGCCAAGCATCATGCAAGGCACCGGAGATTACACTCACAGTGTGGTACTGCCCTCCTGGAGCTTACAGTAAGACATTAAACAACTAAATATGCTATAAAATATTTATTTATAAAAATGTGACAAACGCCAAGAGGAAGCCGTTCAGGGCACTGTGGTTGGCAAGGCAGGGAAGTCTTCCTTGAGGAAGGTGATATATGTGGCAAAGTAACCAGTGGGGAGAATGTTCCAAATGGAAGGAAGGGCCATCCTGTGCAAAGAGCTTAAGTAGGAAGGAGCACAGCAGGTTTCAAGAACTGAAATGGCTCCATGTTGCTCTTATAATTAAATCAAAACTACTGAGCAAGGCCAGCAAGGCTGTCCTTGATTCCACCCATCCCTCCCTTCCCAATGTCATCTGCCCCCACTCGTCCTTCCCCTTGCTCACCTCCCTCTGGCCACCCTGGCCTTGTGTCTGTAACTTAAATTTGCCCAGCTTGTTCCCACCTCTGGGTCTTTGTGTGTTTTCTGTTCCCTCTGCTTGGAATGCCCTTCCCCCAGCCCCTGACATGACCAACTCTTCCTCACCCTTCAGGTCCTAACTCAGGTGTCAGCTCCTGGCGGAGGCGTTCCCTGAACATCTTACCTCAAGAGGCCTTTTCTGGGCATTGCGTGACTCCGTTATCTCAAAACCGTGTTTGCTTTCTTTAGAGAGTATATCACGATCTCCCATCATCTTGTGGTTTTAAAGGCACGTGAATGTAAACTAGAATGTCAGCTCCATGAGAGAAGAGCATCGCTCTGCCTGCTCACTGTACTAATTCCCCCCACAAAGCAGACTCTCAATACATATTTGTTGATTAATAGAAAGAAAATGAAAAGAAAACAAGAGAGAAAGAAAAAAAAAGAGAGAGAGAGAGAGAGATGACCAAACAGAGAAAGAAGGGAGGGAGAGAGCCAGCTTACTTGGGACACAGATGAAAGCAGGGAAGATGTGAGAGGACGCAAGGGGTGGGATAAACAGTTACCGATGCGCTGAAGCGTGGTCTTCACAGGGCCAGGGGCTGACGCCCGGCAGCAGGCGGGGCTGGTGGTGGTGGTGAGCATATAAACCCAAGGGTAAGGAGGCAGCTGAGCCAGGCGGCGGCCCAGACCCAGCCTGGCTCCCTGCTTTGCACCCTTTAGCACGAATTAAGTTAGAGCCTTTAAAATGGCGTTGACAGGTCTCGTGGCGGGTCTGCTAAGTCTGCGGAACTTTAATCCAAATATTTTTCCCTTGGGTGTTAAATATTCATCTGTAACCTTTTCATTATGCTTGCCTGCCCTTCATGCCTGCTCTGCTGTGATTATTTGCAGAGGAAATGCAACTGGTGGGGGGAGATGGGGCTGGCTAGTTACAAATGCGAGTTTGGTTACAAGCGAGACGCCAGATTAGTGCTAAGGCCCTTCTGAGTGGGGATCCTGATGGCAGACAGCTCCAATGCCTTTGAACTTGGAGTGGAGGTTAGGGGGAGGGAACATGTGATACTGGCCATATCATTGTCTTTGGGCCCCTAGGCCTGAGGCAATGCCAGGAACCTTGTGGAAAAAAGGAATGGGGAAGGGCTGACATTTGCTGTATGGCCTGCATGGGACGGAGGGCTTTATGACCCTTATTTATTTAATCACCCATAAAACCTATAAGGCAGGTATTAATTTTCCCTATGTCATAGAGAAGGAATATGGAGCAGAGAGGTAAAGCAGCTTGCCTGTGGTCACAAAGCTGTTTAGTGATGGAGTTGAGATTTGAACCCCAAGATCTAGCTGTCTCAGAGCTTGAGTCCTTTCTATTGCACTATCATCATTTTTAGATTAATGAGTGAATAGAATCTATGAACATTTACCATGCACTAGGCATTTTACTGGTCTTGTTTCACTTTATCCTCGTAATAACCGTACGAGTTGGGTTTCATGACTATCTGCATTCTGCAAATAAGAAAACTGAGGCTCAGAGAATTGAAGCAACTTGCCCAAGGTCACAGCCAGCAGGTGATGGAGCTACGATTTGAACTCAGGCCTGCTTTTTTGCCAAAATCCGTTCTTATCAAACATGTTCTCTTGCGTTCACTGTTGAAGGGGTGGGGCCTGCGGGTCACCATTTTAATGAGTGCTCAGGGGATGCCTGATGCTGCCGGTTGGAGGACCACCTTTGAGTGGTCAGTAGAATAAAGAAGCCTGGGCTCAGGGTCAAAGACCTCAATACAAACCCCTGCTCTCTTCTTACAAGCTGTGTGACCTTGAACAAGTAGCCTAGCTTCTCTGACCTCGATGTCCCTATCTATGAAACGGGGGCAATGTATGTTAAAGCACCACTCAGCAGAAATGGAGAGATTAAGCAAAGAATGTGGTATAGAGGAGCTCTGCAATTGATGGAGTGCTCACCAGGCGGCATTATCGCTGTAAGCCCTTGACTGCAGGGTGCAGACATCCAGTGTTTTACTGTCCAGCCTGTCTTGGATGAACACACCAGGTTCAAGAACAAACCCGTGCCTGACCAGATTATAAAGTAAGATCCGCATCCCACTGGGAAGACGGGTGGGGATGGGGCTGCCAACCTGAGCTGGTGGCCGGTCAGGCCCAGGAGCCCTTCTAGTTCCTTCTCTATAGTAACCAGTCAGCTCCCCCTTTTTCTCTCCGGAAGAGAATTGTCTCCATTTAGCCATTTGGGCTCTGACTCTGCCCCTCAAACTGCTGAAGCCAGAGGCGGACGGGAAGGCCAGGGTTTGGGCTCGCCTGGGGGACAGCACATCCTCAGGAAGCATCAATCAGATTCACTGAAGTGGACACAGACAGAGACCCTATTGCTCAGATGGCTCCCAGGGAACTGCAGCCGGAAAGCGTGGGTGGGGCAGGTGGCAGGCAGGGGTGGGACAGGGGTGCTGCTAATGCCGAGATCGTCCTCCCAGAGGGACCTTGTAAACATCTGCTGAGGTTGTCCATTGACAATGGATGTTGTCTGACTATGCTGAAGGGCCATTAGAGGAAGCCGTGTGAAGGCGGGGGTCAATCTGTTCAATACCAGACTGCAATGTCAGGGATGAGACCATGAGGTGGGGTCTGTAGGCTCCAGGCAGCGCCCCTCACACCCACGGGTCCAGGTACCCGATAGAGCCCTTAAGTGTCTTAGCAAAGGGCCTCCCCTCTGGGTGGATCAGTCAGGAACAGGAGCCCCTGTGTGAGAAGAAGGAGGGCCCTTTCCTTCTGTGGAAAGCAGCCCCTTCCGCCAGCCCCACACCCGGGAGAGCAGCTGAGCAGGGGCAGCTCAGCCTGGACCTGAGCCCCGGTGAGGCACCTGGTCGGGACCTCACTAGAGATTCAGGAAGAGTGATTCATTCAGGGACTGGCTGGGACCCTAAAGCCTCCTCGAAGGGCACCCCTGGGTTATCAGGCTCAGACCTTTCATGTACCTAGCACCCACGTTGAGGTTACAGGGAATGGTGACCCAGAGACGCCTAAATGCATCCTGCAAATGCTTCCATACCCAAAGGGTGCTATGTTCCAGCGAGGGCATAAAACCCGTCTGCCTTCTGAACTGCCATGCTGGGAAAGCCTGTGCAGAGGTCACTTTTAGGGAACTCGGAACACAGGCACGGGTGGTAGATCTTTCCGGCGAGGGCTCCACCAGTCCTGAAGTTTACTGCCAGCCAGGGAGAACGGGCCTCTCTGGACAGAGCGGGGCCGGCTCAGGTCCTGCATGTCCACAGCCAGGCCTGGCTACCAGGAACCTCATTCTCTTCCTGCCTTTCAGCTTTTACAAATCCAACTACGTGCACAAGTTCCACTACTCCCGGCCCGTGCGTAAGGGAACCGTCGACCCCGAGAATGAGTTTGCCGTGAGTATCTCCCCGGCCCTTGGCCTGCCTTGACCACCGCCTTGGCCCACCTTTACTGGCCAGAGCCTGCAGTGGCCAGCTTCAGAACGGGAGGGAACTTGTTCCAAAGGCCAAGATAGAAATACCGATGTCCATTCATCCGATGCACCCATTCCCCTGTCTCTTCAGCTGGGTGTATTTTCTCATTTCTCTGCCATTCTGAACCTTTCCCCTTTCAAGAGGTAACCCATACCATGGGTGAGAGGCCCCTGGCCCAGCACAGGCTTTTCCAGGAGGTAGAAGCCCTCAGGCTAAGAAGGGTTGTTAATGAAGTCAGACCTGCCAAGAAGTACCAAGAAGCAGCTGAGGCAGGTGCAGGCACCACTGTTCCCTGAGTGTTTGTAAATGGGGCGTATTTCCTGCCTGGGATCTGTCTTCTATTCCCAGGGGCCAGGCTGGAATGAGGAGGTAGCTTCCAGTTTCTCTCAGCTCTTTGCCTGACCCTGGGATTCTTAGTTTTGGGGGTCACTGCCCCTCTGGGAATTTAATGAATACTGTGAAGCCCCATAAAAATGCACGTGAATATATTTAAGATGTAAAAATGCAGACTGTTAAAATCTACTTGGTCTAAGTCCAGGGAACACTTAAACTTCAGATTGGGAGATCCTTTGGAAAGGTGAGGTGAGAATGTTCCCGGATCTTGCAATATTCATTCTGATCTTGAGTGGATGGGAGGCCCGGGAGCCTGGCTGGGTTGGCCCCAGGCTTCTCCGATGCCCAGGTTTCCTAAATGTGCTGCTCTCCTGCCCTTGCCACCCCCGCCTCCACTGGGGACAGTCGATGTGGATCGAGAGAACTTCCTTCATGACTGCCTACAAGCTCCCGGGGATCCTGCGCTGGTTCGAGGTGGTTCACATGTCCCAGGTAAGAAAAGGGCATTCACGTCAGACCCTCTGTGCCGTGGCAGGGCCCGTGATATCTACTCTGTGGCCTTTTACAGAAAGCTTGCCAGCCCCGAATTTATTTTTTCACCCAGGTCCCACGCTCCTGAGAATGCACTGGGTGATGACACTCTGTGTAGACTGCTTTCTAAGGAGGGTTGTAGAGGTGTTTTAGGTTAGTCTTTCCAACTAAACCCAGGCCCCTCTTCTTACCTCAGAACCAAGGACCCCCTCCTTACCACCATCAGAGTCTCCGGGCCTGGTATGTGCCAGGTGGGGTGATCACAGTGCAAGCTGCTGGGATCATCCCAGCAAATAACTCATATACAGTTGGTGCTCAACCAACTCTGGTTAAGCTGTTTCTCCTGAAGCAGAACGTCAGCCCGTCTCTCCCCCAGACAGCAGTCAGCCCTGAGAGCTCACTAATTACAAGCTCCCGCTACAGCCCCTCAGGGAGCAATGCCTCATTTGGATTCCAACCCCAAATGAAACGAATACCGATAATTCCATCTGTTTTTAAAGCAACCTGCTAAGGCCCCTTCTCCTTGGTGATCTCGTTTTCAACAGACCACAATTAGTCCTCTGGAGAATGCCATCGAAACCATGTCCACAGCCAACGAGAAAATCCTGATGATGATAAACCAGTACCAGAGTGACGAAAGCCTCCCCATTAACCCGCTCTCCATGCTTCTGAACGGGATCGTGGACCCCGCGGTCATGGGAGGGTTCGCCAAGTACGAGAAGGTGAGGGCTTCTGGGAGGCAGGGCAGGGGCGGGCAGGGCCTTTCGCTTACCCTGCAGTGGCTGCCCTCACCCCATCCCCAAAGGGACACTGCCGCTTGGTGGGACCTCAGCACCTTCCAGAGTCTCGACAGCCTCGTGCCTGAGCCGAGCTCCCATCTCCCCGTTGGCCTCAGGCCACACCCCGTGCTGGGGCTGAGAGGAGCAGGGGCCATAAAAGCCCTTTATGCCATGGGGCAGATCCAGACACCCCTATTACGGAAAGGCTTTGGGACATCTGAGAGCCAGGCCATAGACATGCAGCAGCCACAAATCAAAGTTCAGCCACAAAGCAATTTCCTGGGAGATGCGGCTGTGGTTGACGCGTTCAACCACCTACTTTGAGAACCACTGGGTTTCGTGGCTCTTCCCAGCGGGGGCTGGTTCACGCCTCCTGGAAGGGAAAACAACGTCCGTCCTCAGAGGTCGCTACCTATTGCCCCATCCAAATCCCTGAGACCTCATTCCTGCCTCTCTCAAACTGAATCTTCTCTCATGGCCACAAGAACTGGTTCTGGGCTCCACACCTCGTGAACAGGTAACCACAAACTCCTACCTGTCCACCCCAGGCCTTCTTCACCGAGGAGTATACCAGGGACCACCCTGAGGACCAGGACAAGCTGAGCCGCCTCAAGGACCTGATTGCATGGCAGGTACCGTGGTGGAGCTGGTCTGGGGGAGCATCCCCGGCCACCTTCCTCTCCTCTCCCCATTGTTCTCTTACCAGCTAGCCTCTGGCTGGTGTGGCTCAATTTACCTGCTGTCTCCTTGCCTTTCAGCCCCTCTCTGTACTCTGTAACACCTGAGCAGGCTCATCCTGGAACAGAGATCTGGGGTACTGTACATGTGGGGTGCTGCAGCAGTGCTGCAGTGGATGGAGCTAATCTGGCTTTATCTGGCATTGCATTCAGGAGGTGGCTTCTCACAGCAAAACAAAAATGAAAACCAGCCCCCCACATCCACCACCACCTTCCCCCCACAGCCAGCACACACCAGTCAGATAATGGAAGACTTAGGCCTGCACCCCCGCCTCTCCTCCTTCTACAGCTGGCCCAGTTTGTTGCAGATGATGCTTCTTAGATGGTTATCAGTTTTTGAAAATAATTGAAGCCTTTGTTTGGTTGGTTTTCGTTCAAAAAGGCCTTCGTTCTTTCACAAACTGCTCAGCCATCCAGATCCAAACACTGGGATCGAGAAGGCGCTGTCCTATGCGCCCGGGGCTCTCTCCTGCCTGTCCACTAGTCTTCCTCTGCATCCCTTCTCTCTATGCCTTCTGTCCATGCTCCTTTCTGACTTTCCTTCTTTCTTTCTGCTCATCTGTACCTGTCTTCCTTAGAAGTTCTTTGCTTCCACCTCTCCTCTCTCTGATTCTTGCCTCTCTCTGTCCCCTTCTTTTCACATCTTACTCCTCTCTCTCTGCTTCCCTCCCTCCTTCTTCCCCCACCCCTTTCTTCCTCATTCCTCCCCTCTCCTACTCCCTGGAGAAGAGACCTTGGCTGGGCCCCTCCCCCGGCAGCTGTGCCCACAGGCCTGCGGCAGCCTCTCTGCAAACCTCGCTGGCTCTCTGCTACCACCCATCCCGACAGACCACAGGGGTGGGCTCAGAGGGCAGGGACTGGGGGCAGTGGCCCCTGGGCAGGGTGCAGCTCTTTGCAGCTGCCTTGCCTTCCCCACTCCCTTTTGCCAGTCACTGTGCAAAGAGAAGCAAGCTTTTGCAGTAGGGAGTTCTGTTACTCTGGGGAAATCAGGGAATGAGAAGCACTAGGTGCAGCCTCTTTTCTTAAAATAATGATTCCCTAATTCAAGCCCTTCTCTGCCTCTGCCAATTTATGCAAAGTGGGGCTTTAAAAATGAAACGCCGAGCATTGCACAGACGCGTTTTCCTGAATGCATTTTGTGTGTCTGAAATTTTCTCTCCCATCTTACCTTTTGCCACCTGTGAAACCCAAATACCCGCAAGGTCCCTGCCTTCAGGGGTCTCCATGCCCTTTAATTCCCGAATAATGATATTCCCCTTCACTACCCCCAGTTTGAGAAGCAGGAAGGCCAGGCTTTGACTAGGTTCCCTTTCCCCAGATATTTCTGGGGTGCTCTCAGGAGGGCTGATGTGTCCCACAAATTAGCTTAGTTGTTGGATGTCGCTCTCAAACTGGACCACAGAGTGGGGCCCCTCTGCTGGGCAGCCCCCCTGCTAACAGCTTCTCCATGCTGTGTCCACCGCACCCTGAGCCTGGGGCCGAGCCTCACAGCATAGCTAAAACCGGCTGTAACTTAAAAGGAAATTCTCGGAGCTAATAAAGAATAGAGAGCAATTACAAAGAAGTGAAACTTTAAAAGCATGGATGAGATGTTACCTCTTCTAAGAGCCATTAGGTGGGCCCTTCAGATGGTGCCCTCTAGTGGCCATGTTTTCCATAGCACTCGCACCCCACCCCAGGCCACCTTGTTACAGAGACAAACTTTTACCCCACAAAGGAGAGGGCTTGGGCCTTTTCCCTCCCCGCCAGGGTCCAGGCACCCTAATTGTGGGCTTTTAAACTCAAAAGGGGTAGACTGGCTCACAGTGAAAGCAAGCTTTTTACAGTGTTACACAGAGCAAATTGGCTCTCCCAGGTCCATTCCATTTCATCCATTCTTGCAACCTGTGTGTATTGAGTCCCCACTGTGTCCCAGGCATAGCGCCAGACAACAGAGAGAGAGAGAGAGCTGTGCAGAAATGGGCCTGCTCCCTGCCCTCTTGGAGCTTAATTTTAGCTTAGATTTTGGTTTTGCAAAGCCAAACACACTTGACATTTTCTCAAAACACGAGAACCCTAGATTGCAAAGGGAAATTTACTTGCAAATCTAGCAACCCAACAAATGCTGAAGCTTTCTAATGACATTTTGCATGCAAGAGTTCACGTATTTCAGAATACATTTCTTCTTTTTCTTTTTAAAGCTCTGGTCTGTATCGGCATGGAAAGATGGGTCTACAGCTTATTCATTTTTTACACTTTTTGTTGTGAAACATTACACACGGAAGTATACACATAAAAGCATATAGCTCATTGATTTATCACAAGGCACACACCTATGTAACCACTGCTTATTGAAGAAATCAAATTCTGCTGGCACCCCAGGATCCCACCTTGTGCCTCCTTCTACCCCTCTCCACTGTTGACCGCTATCTGTCCTGCTTTTATAGTAATCATTTCCTTGCTTTTCACAAAAAGGCACTACCTAAGCATGTATTTGTAATTATAATGCTTGATATAATTTGTGATATAATTTGAATCACATAGTATGCATCCTTTCAGGTCTAACTTCTTTTGCTCAAGGTTATATCTGTGAAATTTATCCTTTTGGTGGTACATAGCTATAGTTTGTTCATTTTTATTGATGTATAGCAGTCATAATAGTATGACTAAACCAGAATGTACTTATTTGGTTTTCTATTGATGGAAATTTGGGTAGGTTTCTGATTGGGACTATTGCAAATAATGCTCTGAATATTTTTGTTTGAGTCTACCTGGTACACATGCACAATTTCTTTGTGGCATATGTATACCTAGGAGTCGAATTACTGCAGCAGAGCTTTTGAGAATATTCAGCTTTAATAGATACTGTCACACTTTTAGTACCACAGGTTAGTTTTGGCTGTTCTTGGGTGTTACATAATGATATTATACAGAATGTGCTATTGTGTTTTGGGCTTGTATTGCCCAACATGATGCCTTTGAAATACATCCATATTGTTGCATGTATCAGAGATTTGTCTTTTTGTTTGTTTCTAAATGTTATCCATTGTATGAATATACCAAACTTTATTTATCCAGTCTCCTGGTGGGCATTTGGGTTGTTTTCAGGTTTGGGGTTTTATAAATAAAGTTGCTGTGAACATTCTAGAACATGTCATCTGGAGGACATAAACACTCAATCCCCTCAGTATATACCTCCAAGTGGAATTGTTGGATCATACACATTTAACCTTACTGGATACCAAGAAACAGTTTTCCGTAGTGGCTGAACCGATTTACACACAGCTGTGAGAGTATTAGGGTCACAACTACTCCACATTCTCACCAACACTTGATACTGTGAGTCTTTTCCATTTCAGTCCTTCTGGTGGGTATGTAGTGGTATCTCAGCTTAGTTTGAGTTTGCATTTCCTTGATGATCAATGGTGTTGAACACATTTTCGTATGCTTAATGGCCGATTGTACAACCCTTTTGTGAAATGCTTGTTCAAATCTTTTGCCTATTTTATTAATTGTCTTTTTAATATTGTTTTATATAGGTGTATATATATATAGTCTAGTTATGGGTTCTTTGACAAATATGTTTATTGCAAATATCTACTCTCAGTCTTTGGCTTGTCTGTTAACTTTCTTAATGATATATTTTGTTGACCAGAAGTTTCTAATTTTGAAGCAGTTTAATTTATCAGTTTTTATGACCAGTGCTCCTGTGTTTTATTCTGAAGTTTTGTTGTATTTTCTTTCACATTTGTTCTGTGGTCCATCTTGACTAGAGTAAAATAAGGGGCAATTTTTATTTTTCCATACAGATTTCCAATTCCTCCAATTCCATTAGTTATAAAGACTATTATTTTTCCCACTGAATTACAATAGCACTTTTGACATAAAGTTTTATATACATATATATATATATGTGTGTGTATATATATATTTCTGGACTTTTTATTCTGTCCTACTGATCTGTTTGTCCATTCTTGAACCATACTGTCTTAATTTCTATGGCTTTATAGTAAATCTGAAATCTGGTTGTAAAAGTATTCCATACTTGTTGTTTTTCTTCAAGTTTATTTTGGCTCTGTGTCTTTTGCATTTCTATGTAGATTTTAAAAATCAGCTTGTCAATTCCTGTACACTCCCAAAAAACACATTAGGATTTTGATTAGGAATGCATTAACTATCTAGATTAGTTTGGGGAGAATTATCTTCACAATATTGAGTCTTCCAATCCACGAATACGTGATCTTTCTCCATTTATTTAGTTCTTTGATTTCTCTCAGCCATGTTTTACAGTTTTTGGTGTCAAAGTCTTGCACATCTTTTATTAGATTTGTTCCTAGGTAGTTGATGTTTTCATTCTATTGTAAATGGTATTTCTTTTAAATTTTACTTTCCAATTGTTTTTTTTATATAAATACAAGTGATTTTTTTTATATATTGACCTTATATCCAGCAACCTTGCTAAGTTCACTTCTTAAGTCAAATTGTTTGTAGATTCTTTTGGATTTTCTATGTAGACAATCATATCATCTACTAATATTGAACGTTGTACATTTTCTTTTCCAACCTTTAAACGTTTTCATTATTTTTCTTGCCTTATTTCACTGATGAATTGAAGAGGAAAGAGAGCACATCTGTGTCCCCAGCAACAGGACTAGTCAATAGTTCACAGAGCATGACATTTTAAAGATGTTCCATTCTAGTCTGAGTTTGCTAGTTTATCACAAATGGGTTTTTAGTTTTGCCAAAGGTCTTTTCTGCATCTGTGAAGATGTTCCTATTATCTTTCTACTTTAGTCTGTTAATGTGGTGAATTATATTAGGTGATTTTAGAATGTTAAATCAACCTTGCATGTATGAAGTAAATACCACATAGCCATGATGTATTATCATTTTTATATTTGCAGAATTCTGTTTGTTAACATTTTCATTAGGATTTTTGCAGCTATGCTTATAAGCAATATCAACCTATAATTTTCTTTTCCTGTAATATCCTTTTTCAATTTTCATAATAAAGTTAACCCAGTCTTAAAAAGTGAGTTGGAGATTGTTCCCTATTTTTCCTTTTTTTTTTTTTTTTGAAAAGTTTCTGTAATGTTGTCACTTACTTACCCCCTATATGTTTGGTAGACTTTGTTAGTGAAGCCACATGGGGCCAAGAGTTTTCTTTATGAGAATGTTTTAAAGGATGCATTCTATTTATTTAAACGTTATCAGATTTCCTATTTATTTTGTGTCCTTTTTGGTAAATTGTGCTTTCCTAGCAATTTATCCATTTTATCAAAATATTACACTTATTGGCATATACTTTTTTTAAAATAATATCCTTTCATGACCTTTTTAAATGTTTGTATTGACTGTAGTGATACTCCTTTCTCAATACTGATATTAGTTGTTGGTATCTTCTATTTTTCTTGAATAGTCTTTTTAGGGGGTTATCAAGTTTATGCCTTTTCAAAGAACCAATTTTTTGATTGATTGTTCCCCTTTATCATACGTTTGTTTTCTTTTTTATTCGTGTCTTTTCTTTCCTTTATTATTTCTTCTCTCTTTGGGTTTAATTTGCTGTTCTTTTACTAATTTTCCAAGCTAATTGATTTTTGGTCTTTTCTAATATATAAGACTAAAAGTTACAAATAGATCTCTAAGTACAACTTTAACTGTGTCTCACTAGTTTTTATATGTAGCATTTCCATTATCACTCCTTTCACTTTTTATAAAAATCCTTGTCTTGTTTCATGGATAGAGGATCTTTTCTGTCTTGGCATATTAATTAAAAATTTTAAAACAATGCTTTTTAGGCTGTCTTCATGCTTTCTCTTTCTTCCAAGTCCCTTCTTACCTCCCTCC
>JAQZBX010050480.1:0-19643 GCA_029593785.1 Cabassous unicinctus | reverse complement strand
AGACAAGAAACTTTGTAAGTTTGAAGTGTTTGGCTAATTATCCAGAGAAAACTCCTGGAAATCAATATTTCCATATATCCCTTTGTTTGTTACCCCAGAGCTATTTGTATTCAGGGTAATGCACAAAACTGAGATTTGGGATGGGTGGAGAGAAGGGGTGGTATTCTTTACAAAACAAGAAAGATTATAGCGAATCCAGGTTCATTGTAAGAGAAACTGAATTTAAGAAAGGGTACATATGGAAGTTAAGAATTTGGAAAGTGACTCCCTTAAAAGTATGCAATCTCCAAGTTCCAGTGTTATATACTGAAGATTTTAAATTCACCTCCACTTCTTGCTTTCTTAAATCTTTTACAAGCTCTTAGGAGGTAAGGCAAAGTTGACCTTTCTTCACACCTCACTTGGAGCAAGAGGAAATGGTAATGATTCAGCCTGTAACACCCTTTCCTCCAACAGAGCTGAACTAGCCATTAGGTGCTTCATGCAGAGAAAAATCAAGCAGCTGCATGTAGGTACCATCTTTTGGGTGAGCCAAAAGATTTATGGTATTCATTTCTCTTCAAAAAGGTCTACATAATTCTTTATGAATAATAGGGTTATTAATTCAGTGGTTGAGGAAATTAATAAAATAAAGTGACACCTCATTTATCTGTATATTTGAAGAATGAATTCTTTCAGGTAAGAGTATCCTCAAGATAATTAAAGCTTATAACTCCAAGACCATGAAGTCAGAAAAAGAAATTCAATATTTTTGATTAAAATTTTCTGAAATGGGTATTAGTTTCTGTTGCTTTCTTAAATAGAAAAAGTAAAATGTGGAATTATGATGTATTTGCCCTGGTGATGTGCAGTACAAAGGGAAGGAACTCAAAATATGTTTATTAATTTAATGTGAAATGGTTTCAAGATCATGTATTTTATACTCAGTCACCCTTTCCATTCCCCTCAGCCAACAGCCATTTCAAACTTTTGCCAAATAATAAAGAAAAGCTTGAAATTGTATGAACTTTAGAATATAAATAAGGCTTATTACTATCAGGCCTATAAGAGGTTGACAACATATCATCTAAACTTGGATAATTTCTAATATGAAAGAGAATATTATTTATAATTAAACTTGGACAGAGATTTAAATAGAGACTGTCCTGAGCAAACCCAGATGGTCACCCTGGAGACCACAACACAAAGGGTCTGATGCTCTTGATTAGCAAATGAGGTCAAACCGTTTACGTATGAGAATTACATATATAGATAAACAAATAAATGATGATAGATGGAAGGAAGGAAGGAAGGAAGGAAGGAAGGAAGGAAGGAAGGAAGGAAGAAAATATGGCAAATATTAAAAGTTGGTAAATCTGTGTACCTGGTTAGAGGAGTATATTGAAGTTCTCTGTATTGGTTTTGTTTAATTTTGCAACTGTCTTGTATATTTGAAGTTATTTCAAAATAAGTTTTTTTTTAAATGCTGGAGCTGCCATATCAGAAAATGTTTGCTGACCCCTGCCCTAAAGCAACCACTAAAAACATTTTTAATGAAGTATAACTAATAAGCCAATAGTACATATTAAAATAGAATCATAAAAATACAAAACTAATCCAAAAGCAAACAGAAAAAGAGAAAAAAGTAAACAGTAAGAGATGAGACATATGAAAAATCAACTAGGAATATGGTAGGTTTAAATCAAACCATAATATTAATTACACCAAATGTAAATAAACATCCCAACTAAAAGGCAGAGATTTTCATATTGGATATAAAAGCAAAACCCAGCTATATGATCACAAGAAACACACTTTTAACCTATGCATGTTTTTAATTTAAAGTAAATGAATGGAAAAAATATCCCATGTAAACACTAATCAAAAGATAAGTGGGTTGGCTATGTTAGAAAAAGAAGACTTCAGAACATGGAATACCGCCAGAGAAAAACAGAAACACTACATAATGATACTACATACTTGGTCAATTCACCAAGAAAACATAACAATCCTAAAGAGGTATATACCTTCAACAAAACTATAAAATACATGAAACATACAACCATGCCCTTGGATACTACTCAGAAATAAAAATGGAAGCACTATCCTGCCAACTAAAGACATCAATGTATTACAAATTCATATTGCTAAGAGAAAGAAGCCTCTCGGAAAAGGCAACATAATAGATGGTAAGGCTATATCTATTGCATTCTGCCAAAGGAAAAATTACAGGGATGTTAAAAATATCGGTGGTTCCAAGGATTCATGGTAAAAAAGGTAAATGATTGAGCAGGTGAAGAAGCATGCTGTATGGTATTTAATGATGGATACCTGCCACTATGAATTTCCTAAACCCAGTGAAGTTTACAGCACAAAGGGTATTTCTTAATATATGCAAATTTTAAAAAAATGAATAGGGAGTTAATGCTTAATTGGTATAGAACTTCTGGTTGGGGTAATGGAATAGTTTTGGTAATTAGTAGTGATGATAGTGCAAAGTTGTGAAAGTTATTAACACCAGTGACTTGTATATTTGAAAGTGATTAAATGGGAAGTTTTAGTTTGTGTTATGTTCCCAGAATAAAAATTTTAAGAAACCATAGAACTATACAACACAAAAGAGTGAGCCCTAATGTAAACTATGGACTATAGCTAATAGTATAATTCTAATAATATATTTTTTTCATCAATTGTAATAAAAGGTACCACATTAATGCAAGTGCTAACAATAGAGAAAACTGTGGGAGGTATATGGGAACTCTGTTCTTTCTACATGATTTTTCTGTGAACGTATAGCTTTTATAATAAAAAATGAGAAAGGAAAATAAAGGTAAATGCACTCTAAAAAAAATACATGAAGCAAAAACTGATAAACTAAAAGAAGTAGAAGTAGTACAATTACAGTTAGAGACTTCAAAACTCCTCTCCCAGTTATTGACAGCATGAGAAGATATAAAATCAGTAAGGATATAAAATATATAAACAACATTATCAATCAACTTCACCTAATCAACATTAATAGTGAAATACATATTCTTTATAAATGCATATATAATGTTCACCAAAATAGAGCATATTCTGGGACATAAAACAAACTTTAATAAATTTAAAAGAATCAAAATCATAGAAAGTATGCTCTCTGAGCATAATGGAATTAAATTTGGTAAGTTAGAGGAAGCAGAATTCACAAGACCACCCTCACTTCTGATACTAACTGCAAGTTTGGGGGTTCCCAAGACCACTCTTAGGTTTGATAATTCACTAGAATGTCTCACAGAACTCAATGAAAGCTGTTATACACACAGGTGCAGTTTATTACAGCTAAAGGATAAGATTAAAATTAGCCAAGGGAAAAGGTACATGTGGTAGAGTCCAGGAAAGTTCTAAATACAGAGTACCCAGTTGTCCTCTTGCCATAGAAGAAAGACACATAGATAAATGGAATAAAATATAGAGTGCAGAAATAGACTGACTTGTATATGTTTAATTTATTTTTTAAAATGTTTATTTTTTTTATTCCCCCCCTCCGAGATGGCTCTCTCGTCTGTTTGCTTGTTATTTTTGCTCCTTGTTTGTGCTCATTGTCTGTTTATTTTTTCTTTACGAGCCACTGGGAGTGGAACCTAGGACCTCCCATTGGAAGGTGGGTGCTCAACTGATTGAGCTACATCTGCTCCCTGCTCGTGTGTTTTTGCTCATTGTCTGCTTATTGTTTGCACATTGTCTTGCCCATTGTTTTTGCTCGATGTCTGCTCATTGTTTTTGCTTGTTGTCTGCTTGTTGTCTGCTCTTCTTTAGAAGGCACCAGGAACTGAACCTGGGACCTCCCATGTGGGAGGCAGATGCTTACTTGCTTGAGCCACATCTGCTTCCTGTTTAACTGATTTTTGACAATGGTGCTAAGGTAAGTCAAAGGAGAAAGGACAGTCTTTTCAAAAACTGTGCTGTAACAATTGCTCATCCATATACAAAGAAGTGAACATAATCTTTGCCTCACATCATATAAAAAATAAATTCAAAACGGATCTTGGATCTAAATGCTAAAATTAAAACTATAAAATGTCAAGTTGGAAAAAGGAGAAAAATCTTTGTGACTTTGGTTTAGGCAAAGATTTCTTAGGACAAAAAAAATGAACCATAAGGAAAGGTAATGAATTAGACTTCATCAAAATTTAAAACTTCTGCTCTCAAAAGACATTGTTAAGAAATGAAAAGATGTGTTAGTCAGCCAAAGGGGTGCTGATGCAAAGTACCAGAAGTCTGTTGGCTTTTAAAAGGGTATTTATTTGGGGTAGAAGCTTACAGTTACCAGGCCATAATGCATAAGTTACTTCCCTCACCAAAGTCTGTTACCACATCTTGGAGCAAGATGGCTGCCGATGTCTGTGAGGGTTCAGGCTTCCTTCTCCCTCTTAAGGCTCGATGGGCCCAGCTTCTTCTGATGTCAGTTATAGGCTGGTATAAGGCTTGTCTTTTTCTGGGGCTTGTTTCTTTCTGTGCTCAGCTACTCTGCTCTCTCTACAAGGTCAGCTGTAGACTATCAGGTGAAGGACTCATCTCTCTTCCCAGGGCCTCTGCCATGTCTAATGGAGCCTTCTCTCTTTCCTTATGTATCTGCTTCTCTGTAGATTTACTTCCCAGGGCTCTAGCATCAAAACTCCAACTCTCTCCTCTGCCGTCTAGGTTTTCTCTGTGAGTCCGCACCCACCAAGGGGAATGGGGACTCAACATTCTACTGACGTGGTCCAATCAAAGCCCTAATCATAATTTAATCAAGTAAAAATGAAACTTCTGAAGTTAATACAATCTAATATGCCCAGAGGAACAGTCCAGTTGACAAACATTATCCAATATCTATTTTTGGAATTCATAAATGATATCAAACTGCTACAAAAGACAAGTGAGAAGAAACATTTGTAAAATACATATCCGATAAAGTGCTGGTTTCTAGAATAAAGAACTCCAAAAGACAATAAAAAGAAAACAAACAGCCCAATAAAAATGGGCAAAATATTTGAACTTCACGAAAGAGATTTGCATGGCAAATAAACACATGAAAAGATGCTTAAGATTACTCCCTAGCTCCCATTAAAAATTTTCCAATTAGCACTGATCTCTCTATCAATTTCATCTCCACTGTCCACATTCTTATAAGATTGGCAGATGTCCTCTCCTTTATTTTCTCATCTAACTCACTGTAATTTCCTTTCCATCTCTATTTCTCTACTGAAACTCTTCTCAGGGAAGACCAACTACTACCAAATCTAAAGCTTCTTTTTAGTGCTTATCATATTTAATGTCTGATCATTTAACATTTGTCACACATTCCTTCTTGAATCTCTCTCTCTCTTTTTTATTTTGTCAACATTTCCTGGATTGTGCCTCCAACCCCCTTCCGTTATCACCCTGCATGCTCTATGTGAGTTCTCTTATCCTGATATTGTTTGAGTACTATCAATATGCTGAAATCTCCCCAAATACTATCAACATGCTGAAATCTCCCAAATTTTGATCATCAGCCTAAACCTCTCTCAAGTTATTTACTGTGTCTACAATGGCCTACAAGACAGTTGTCTCTGGACATGCTGGGAGCCCCTACAACTCAATATACCCCAAACCAAACCCATCGCTTCACTGCCATTGCTCCTTATTTGCATGCTCAATTCATGTCATTATCTATCCCGCTAGCAAAAAAATCCACTCAAGTCCTTCTTCGTGCTCCTAGAACCTTAACTTCCCACACAGGTGGTTCAATGTAAACCTCCTGTGGATACAATTCCTTCATTGGATGGAATGACCTGTCAGCTCTGTCTCTACAAGGACACTCACATTCTGTTTCCTGCTGCCAGTTCTTATGCCTCTGTTTTGTGTGGGGCCTTCATCAGCTCTTGATTTTCAATAGCTTCCTAACTTCATCTGCAATCAGTTCTTCACACAATAATTAGAATTATCTTTCTGAAACCCAATTTGATTGTTATTTCTCTGCTTAACAATCTTTGCTAGCTCTTCTTTGCCTTCAAGCTAAAGATTGAACTGCTTAGCAGCCTATTAACATTCTGGCACCACCAACTTAATTTTCCAGCTCAAACCCTATTCCCTTCAAACTGAAGAAACAACTTGCCAGTCCTGAAACATCTGTGCTACTTACATATTCTGTTCTCTGTACTTGAAATGTTTTCTGACACCATCTCCTTCACAGTTTGGAAAATTATTACTGATCATTAAAATCCAATTGACAGCCATTTTTTTCCCCTGTGAGATCTTCAAAGACACCCTTATGCGCATATTCCAGTGGTTCTCAATCCTGGCTTTTCATTATAATCACCTGGGGTGGTTTTAAAAAATATCAATGCCCAGACCTCACCCACAGAGATTCTGATTTAATCATCTAGAACGAGTCTGCATATAAGACTCTTAAAAAAAATGTTTTAAATGTTTTTCCCAATATTGTTCTAATGAGCTAGGTCCCAAGACATAAAAACAAAAAGACAGATGGAGTTTCTGACTTTAAGAAGTTCCCTATAGCAGAGACAAGTATATTAATTGTCATTTACAATAGAAGGGAGTACATGGAGTGAAAAGATATGATATAGAACAAATAGAAGGTGGGGAGGGTATGCCAGGAAAGACCCCTGCTCATGCTGACTATAAACCAAATATTTGGTATCTTTTTTCCTTGCAGCAGAATCCTGCTAAACCACAAAAGATAGTTCAAAGGAACTGATCTGTAATTAATCACCATAAGCAACAGAAAAATAGGTTGATCTGTAATTAATCACCATTTTATCTTTAATGCCCAGAAAAATGTCTGGAACATAATAAGCATCCAAAAAATGCTTGTTGAATGAATGAATGAATGGTCAATGGCAGCATTGAAATTTTCCTTTATAAGAAACCTATTTAAAGTTAATATCATAGATGGCTGCAAATTAAAACTAAGTATAATGTTTTTAATATGTTAAAAAGTTGAACAAATAAAGCATTGCACACATGTTCTAATCTTGGGGAGACAGATAACTTAAAAACTAAGCTGAGAAAAAAGTGCTGACAAAGCAGTTCACTTTAAGTAGTCTGGGTTTTCCAAAATACTCACACGGGAGCTAGTCATTTTGAATCAGACGGTTTGAGTTCCTCTTCAAGAATCTGAAATGTAGGTCAGGGCTTTGCTGACATTTTCATTTGCCTCATAGCTGAAAATCTGAAGTGATCATTGACAGGGAAGCAGTGGGGAAAGCAGACCATGTCGTAGCCAACAAGGATATCAGCCTGGGTCTGAAGTGGAATTAGGTACTTTACACAGATGGAAAGGTAAAGAGAGAATGGTTATCTAAATATTTAAAGACTGCTATGTTTCCTTTTGGAAATACATGAGCTGAGTTGCTTTCTCTTATAAGTTCTGGTACAGTGGTTACTGATGAAAGGGATCCCTAGACACTTGAGTCATGAGGACCCCACTTTTAAAATTTTTATCAGATATTTTCTGCTATTTGATGAGACAAGAGTTTTAATTTGTTGCTGTTATTCTATATGAAAGATTCAACCTCAGGCTTTATTAAGCATAAAGACTACTGAATAATGTTGGTTATTGAATAACTGGTATTTAATAATGTAATTCGTTAACTGAATAATGTAACTATTATTGTAAACTATTATTGTAAACAAATGGCAATATTGTTTTGAATTTATATAATGTGTTTCCTTTGATATTGTCTACAGGTTAAAGGATTTTCTGTAAGTTTAACTGATAATAGCACATATACTTTTATCTCACTGCCTCTTTCTTCATTTCAAATCCTTTGTCTTGGGAAGCTCTGAAATTTTAGCTCATCAAAGACAGGCATTTCTAAAGCATGATAGGTTCATAATTCTGGTCACGAGAAGAATTAATCATCAGGAGGTAGAGCAGAAGGGGATTTCTCATGGGAATGACTAGTTTAGGAAGAAAAGTATTTTATCAAGGGTCAGCATATTCTACTAAGATAAGTCATAGTTATTTTTGAAGGGTATGAAATTCCAGTTCTTTCTTTACCTTCACTTCTTACTGTACCCTCTCACACACTAGTGACATCTCTTTTGCCTGCTCCCTCCCTCCATTCCTCTCCTTCCTTCCTGTCCTTTCTTCCTTCTTGCCTTCCTAAAAAGATTCCCATCAAAGAGAATAATAACTGATAGGAAAAAATGTAATGATTTTTATTATTTTATTATTCTATTAAACCATTAAAATTTTTAAATTTTCATATTTTTTCCAGAGGGGAATAAATGGCTTTTACCTGCTTTCAGTCATGAACCAGGTCGCAATTCAATGGGATGTGATAATAGCGCTTTACGTACTCTTCAACCGTTGTCATGGAGGTATAGTATTTTGAGCATCTATCTCTATCTTTTACTCAACACATAAAATACTGAGTGTTTATTATTTTCAAGGCATTATGCTAGGATCTCTGAATAATACAAAAATATTAGATTGGAAAAAGTTATATGTACATAAAAATGATATGGAAATGACGTCAAGGAGATCCAATCTCCCTTCAAATGCAGACTTCCTTTCCAAAACATTGCTAATGGGCAGCCCTCGAAGGAGCTTATTACTCCAAGTTAACACATTCTATTTTTGAACTATTTTAACTTTTATATTAACCCATCAAACTTTGAATTTAATTCAGTTCAATAAACCATTTGTTGATGGTTACTATTTGCTAAGCAGTGTGCTAAGTCTTTTATTCCTCACAACATTGTGCAGAACTATTGTGTGTTATTATTATTCCCATTTTATACACAAATACCTGGCACTATGAAGTAGCACAGAGTACTGAGGCACAGGTGTAGGCAGCTTTGAGGAATTGAGGAAGGGAATCATCAGAAGTTCAGGCAGGGTAGCAATTTGCATTTGGGGGGTTTTGTTGGCGGCAATAGTTTCCTGGGTAGGAAGCAGAGATTTAATCACTGGGAGACAAGCAACAGAAAGGCAGGGTTCCAGACCATGAAGGGAGTTTTGCAGAGCATACAAATTACTCAGAATAGAGACAAAAGCAAAACCCTTTTCTACAGGTTGGGACATGATATTGTAGAGGTAGCCCCATCATCAGAAATAGGACCCCTCCAGCTGGGACACTAGGACACTAGGACACTTCCTGAGTCAGACTAACAACTATCCAAGAAGGCTCAGGGGAAATAAAACAACAGCTAATTTCCCCAGCTTCTTGAAATCTGCAAACAAGTAAGACTTCTGTTTATATATTAATTGATTCATAAAGAGCATAGCGAATAACACAGGAGCCTTTGACATGGCTTTAGAGACCTTCTAGCTATCCATTCTATTGTTGTTCAACCTTCCATGAATATTTTTAATATCATCCAGACTACACTTGTTCCAAGTTTTCTGCTATAATACTATGTCACCCCTTTTCAATAGCTTTGCTAAAACTAAAAATACTATGTTTATCATTCCTCTGACCAATCAACATAAAGGCTCTATTAAAAAGTGAAATTAGCACATTTTGGTATGACTTATTCTTCTATAATCCATGTTGACTTCTACTGAAGACTGATTTTAGAATCCATTCCTAAATGTTGTACAGTTCAATGGTCCAAGTTTCTAGGATTCCTCTTTCTTCCATTTTTGAAAATCTGGACAACATTTTCCAAAATCTTGCCTTCTGATATATTTGACATTTTTCATGTATTGTCAAAGACTAGTCACAGTGGTTCCAATATGGTGTTCACATATTTCTTGAAGGTGTTGGAGATGCAGTTTTTCTCAACTTGAATTGTTGAATTTATTTAAAGCCGAATGCTTCTTAAAATTTCCTATTCTGTCTTTGGCTTAATTCCCTGTTGGTTGTGTAATTATTTTTATCACTGCTTCAACATTTAAATATTTATAGTTTGTATGTAAATGTTCATTAGATAAATGGAAATATTCAACTACATTTATATTATACAAGTTAATTCTTTAAACTTTGTATTCCAAAGATAAGGGTCTTTTTATTGAATGCTGAGCTTTAATTATCAGTTTTGATAAGGCATTAAAGTATTTTAATATAGGTACTTATAGGAAAAGCCTATAATAAAGTTTACAGAAACTTTAGTATGTTTGCTTTGACATGAATTTCATTTCATTAATATTTCATTATCATTTGAGTTTATAAAAATGACTTTATTATTTTTGATTATGAAAGTTCATTAAACATAGAGGTATACAATTAAAAATGAAAAAATAGCCTAACAGAGATTATCATTGCTAATATCTTAGTCTATTTATCTTTAATTCACCTATTCATCTATTTATTTCTTTATACTATTCGGTCTATATCAAATACATTGTTTTGCAACTTGCTTTTTTTTTAACTTAACAATATAGTCTGAGCATTTCCCCATATTATTACATTAATGATGAATTTTAAATGGTTATCATGCAATAGATTTTTACCCATCTACAATTAATTAGCCTTTATCTATAACAGAAGGAAAGATTGACTAGAGAATGAGGTTCGTATTCTGCAGTGCCCTGAGTTATTTCTAATTTTACTTTTGAAAAATGGCATAGCTCCATAAGACCTCAGTTCTTACTTTAGAAGAGCTAATTATATTTGTTCTTGAGACAATTAGAGAAGCTTAAAGATTGAGCCTAATCTTGTGTTATGCTGCTGAAAATCCACAGAAACATAACAAAAATAAACTGTAATCAGCTAATCAATTTAAAAACTATACTTAGCCCCAAAATTGTTTCTTTTAAAGGAAGCCATTTAATTAATAGAAAAGAATAAATTTAAAATGCAATGGCATAAAACAGCATCTTTCTGAATATTCCGTTTCAATTTTTTACAAAGAATTTACTATTTTATCTGTTTACAGGAATTACAAATATAAAGTGCTCTGGCCATATCCGAGTAGAACCAGCCACAATTTTAAAAATGGGTATGAATATTTCTATATATTGCCAAGCGGCAATTAAGAACTGCCAACCAAAGAAACTTTATTTTTATAAAAATGGCATCAAAGAAAGATTTCAAATCACAAGGATTAATAAAACAACTGCTCGGCTTTGGTATAACAACTTTCTGGAACCCCATGCCTCTATGTACTGCACTGCTGAGTGTCCTGGACATTTCCAAGAGACACTGATATGTGGAGAAGACATTTTTTCTGGATGTAAGTGTTGTGGCATGTTCAAAATCCAAATGAAAGGTAGTCTAACAATTAACTGGTAATTAATAATCTTGCTAAAAATAGTCAAATTGATATTGTTCACTTCTTACATTGTTTTAATACAGGGGTGGCAAACTCAAAAGTCTTTAGGGACTGGGTTTGTAAAGTCTCAGTTAAGGAGCATGGTGGGAACTGTGCAAAGAGGGGAGTATATATTTAGTCTACTGGCCAGTTCCAGCATTGATGAAGGCCCAGTATTACTAGATCTTTTTTTTTAACGATTTAGAAATCTGAATTTTTAATGTGAAATCTCCAAGTTTTAAAATGTTGCAAATGCATTCAAAAAACAATTTTTAAACATTAGTCTGAATAACCATGGCATATCTGAGAGCCAGCACCCTCAGATTCAAAATGTTGTCTTTTCATCTGTTTTTCATTTATGTTTTTTGTTTGCTTGTTTCTCAAAATTAGTATTATCAACCTTGAGCAGGTCCCCTTGAGAAATGTTGGCGCTAAGCTCTGCGGATAAAAACTGTTGCAGGATTCGCTTTGTGCTCCTGCTATGTGACTTTCTAGTTGTGTGACCTTGGGCAAGTAGCCTAACCAATCTGAGTCTCAATTCCCAGTCTGTAAAATTGGGCTAATTATACTGGCTTCAGTAAGCTCTGAATTTCAATAATTTATTGGAAAGCACATTATAAACTTTAAAGTACAACACCAATGTCATTGAGCCCTTAAAACACATCCTTTTCATAAAACACAGGATTCTAATCCCACGGCTACTCACTATTTGTTACTCTAATTATTAATTAAGAAAAAACATTTAGTCATGTTAATCTTTACATATTGACTTCAATTTGCCTTCATAGTATTCTGAAGTCATTTCCCTTACTACAGCAGTATGGGCTGACGTTCAGAATTATATATTTAATTCTTGGCTCTCCTATTTTGAAGGATAGATCAATAAATTCAGCACTGTTTTAACCCAGAGATTCATTCTCTATGGCACCTGGGCCCGTTTTCAGTGATAGATGGGAGGCTGTGGATCTTTGCCAAATCAAACCTGAGTTTTGAGATCTCACATCTTGCTTTATCCTCACCCCCAGACCTTAAACAGCAAGGGCCAGACCACTGACACCAGTCCTGAAAAGCAAGAAGCTTCCTTGTTCTAGAATAAGAACGTTGTCCTAATTAGCTCTGAGTACCTGATCTTGCATGCTTTTCAAAAGAGATAACTAGAGGAAGTGGTAGAGGTGAGTGGAAGAAAGAAAATAGTAAGTTTGGGGGCCAAAGAATGAAGTTGGTTAATATATGCCTTCAACTAAGAATAACAGGCTAAACTTGCCCTAAATTGTGGGAATTAAAACCAGTCAGATATCTTATCAGGTATCTGAAGACTCCTTAGCTTGTCCACATCCTCAGGAAACATAAACAACCCTCAATGTTTAAATACTTTACTTTACCCTTGGGGGTGGGGGTGGTGAGGGGGGGAAATAATATACAATTTCTTCAGAGGGCAAACAAGCAACTTTTACAGTTATGGAGAAAGATTAGCTTTTAGGTTAAGCCAGAGGAAGAAAAGAAGGCTAAGAAGTATCACCTCCTTCCTTGTGTTGCAGTTTGTGAAAATGGTTACTCCCAGCAGCCCTGCCAGCCTCTGCCCCTAAACCTAACACCAGGCAAAGTTTAGGGTCAGGTATGGACTTTCTGCCCCTTCTAGGACAACATACTAGAAATACTCATATTCTCTGCTTATGGCTGCTTAGAAAGAACATCACTCTTTCCGTTCATTTACTTTGTGAGTTATAACTCATTACATAGACCTCTGGTTATGAGTGTGAAAAAGTAACTGCCAGGTGAGAGTTTACTCAAACCCCGGGATTCAAGCTGACTATGCCCTTGCACGCTGCGTTCTCAGCACACACAACTTCCTATTTAATTAGGTCAGGAAAGGGGTTTTGAGGGTTTCCGTGGTACTCTAGAAATCAAATTGCTTTCGCTGGATAACTTTGGTCACAGGATATTTGTCCTGTGAAACTTTACGATGTCAACTTATCACTGTGCTGAACAAAATGATTATGTGTTATTTTTTTCAGACTGGTGCTAAATCATAAAGCACAGAGACGAGATGAGTCATTGCTTTCCCTGAAAACATATTTAAAAGGTGCTGTGCTTTAATGTGCAATTTTCAAATTTTCTGTTTTTAGCCATGATCTTAAACACTTCTTAGATCCTTATGTGGTTAAATGCATATATATTATGGGATGTTTGTGCTATCAGGGCCATACCCATCATGGTATAAAACCTTACAAGATGTATTTATTTATTTAAAAATACTAACAGTGAAATAAACCATACATGAACACTTATGTTTTCACTTAATTGTTTATATAAAATGTTAAATATCTTTGGCTACATTTTAACCACCTGTTTTAGTCAGGATTCTCCAGGGAAACAGAATGTACAGGATTTATACATATACCCTAAACAAATATACATAGCTAAATATTATGAGATTTATTATAGAAGTTGGCTCATGTGATCATGGGGATTGGCAAGTCCGAATTCCATAGGCCACAAGCTGGGAACTTTGATGAATGTTTCAATGAGTTCTCCAGGAGAAGCTGGCTGGCTGAAGTAGAGATAGAACTTCTTTCTAACTGCTGAAATCATCAGTTCTTCCTTTAGGCCTCCAATTGATCGATGAGGGTACTCCTCTCATTGCTGAAGGCAGTCTCCTTTGTTGATTGTAGATGTAATCAGCCATCGATGCAATCAACTGACTAAAGATGTAGATCACAGTAACAATCAGCCAGGGCTTGCTTGACCAAACAACTGGACACCTCAGCATAGCCAAGCTGACACAGGTACTTGATCATCACACTCTACCCCTTGTCAATTTGGCACCTATACCCATTTCTTTAAGCCATACTTAACCTCTAAAAACAACAGTAACAGTCATAGCTTTGCTAACAGAATTCAACCGTCCTGTGTATCACCAGAAATGCACTATTTCTCCAAAAGAGGATGCAAGTCCTGGCTAATATTCACTCTTAAGTATGATATCCTGTAACTTAAATACAACTTATGTTATATGATAAGATAGGGAAGAAAACAGAAATAGTTGTTTTATGTATGTGTACCAACATATCCATAAGAAAACAAGGAAGAAATACTCATAACCATACCCATCCTCGTTTCTGTAACTGTTCATGTGGTCATAGCTTGTATATATAACTACCTTCTACTACCTCAGCTGGTCATGGGTCTTTGCCTGCTGGAGTGACCCAAACCTCAATTGTTGAAGGTTTGGGGCCTTTAGTAGCCTTGCCTGGATTGGGTTATTGCAGTTTTCCATTGATTTAATTTGAGGGCATGGTAATTCTAAAAGATGCCCTAAGGTATCTCCTGTATTCCAGGCACACTCTTCTTAACTTCCATTTTGTGCTAACAACCCTTTATCCCCTTGATAATCAGGATCAATCAATCCAACTCATACAGTTACTTCTTCTTTGCCTGTAGGTTGTGGCATGAGAAGCTCAAAGAGGCTTAGTTGCAGTCTTATCTTCTAGTTCAATGGAATCTTTGTTGTATGCACTGGTGAAAACATTCTTCCTTTTGGAATTAAGACCTGTGGAACTGTAGAGCATAAGGTTGCAGGGACAGGAAGCAAATTTTTTTCTAGTGTATCACTAGGGGTAATAGTGAGTGGTGCCACTCCTATTTCTACCCCTTGATTCTTAAACCTGTATATCCTGGCTATGGGAGAAAGAGCATCATAGAGTGGATGCCAATGTGGAACATATACAGCCTCCTGGAGAGCATTGGCCCAGCCATACAAACTATTGCTACCAAGTTGGCACAGTAACTGAGTCTTCAAAAGGCCATTCACTTTTCTATCAATCCAGCTGCTTTAGGATGATGGGGAACATGGTAGACTCAGTGAATTCCGTGAGCATATGCCTATTCTTATCCTTCATTTGCTGTGAAGTGGGTTCCTTGATCAGAAGCAATGCTGTGTGGAATACCATGGCAGTATATAAGGCATTCTGTAAGTCCACAGATGATAGTTTTGACAGAAACATTGTGTGCAGGAGAGGCTGGGGAAAGAGACTGACTGACAAGAATGGCTGGGGAAAGAGGCTGACTGGTCATCCTGTCTGCTTGATTATTAAAATCCTCTTTGGCTGAAGTTAGCCTCTTGTGAGTATTCATATAGATACAAATATCCTCATGTTTTTCACCCATTCAGAAAGGTCTGTCCACACACCTCTCCCCCAGAACTCTTTGTGACCAATTTTCCAATCATGTTCTTTCCTAGTCCCTGATCATCCAGCCAAACCATTGGCGACAGCCCAGAAAATTCATGTCTGGCCATATCTCCTTCCAACCAAAATGAATAGCCAGATCTACTGCTTAAAGTTCTGCCCACTGGGAGGAATTCTTTTCACCACTGTCCTTCAGGATTATCCCATAAAGGGGCTGTAGTGCTGCAGCTGTCCACTTTCATGTGATACCTGTATATCATGTAGAGCTATCTGTAAACCAAGCCTGAGTTTTCTCTTCTGTGGTCAACTGAGCCTAGGGAACTCCTCAAGAGGTCATAGCTGCAGGCTGGGAAAGAGAAGGTAATGTGGCAGGAGTGGAGACCATGGATATTTGGGCCACTTCCTCATAAAACTGACTTATGCCTTCAAGTCCTGCTTGAAGTTGATCTTGTATATGCCACTTTTATTTAATGATGGAGTGCTGCCGTGCACACCCAACTTTATGACTTGGCAGGTCAGACAGCACCCAGTTTATGATGGCAGTTCAGGTCTCATGGTATCTTGGTGGCCCATGGTTAAGAATTCAGTCTCTACTAAAGCCCAGTAGCAGGCTAAAAGCTGTTTCTCAAAAGGAGAGTAGTTATCTTCAGAGGATGGCAGGGCTTTGCTCCAAAATCCTAAGGGTCTACACCGTGATTCTCCTATAGGGGCCTGCCAAAGGCTCCAATCAGGATTTCTATTTGGTTCTTAGACCTTTTGGTCACATCCCCTTTGAGAAAGATAAAACTCATGGTCCCTCTTCTCAGAAAAATGCACATACCTACAATTTTACATACAATTTCAGAAGACTTAGAGAACCCAAACTTCATCCCCATTTAAATGACACTTTACGTCCATGGTGCTGGACCTGGGTCTGTCTAACTAGGGCCTAGGGCCACAGGAGTCTTTATCCTCACTGGGGATACTAATATAGCTCTACTTAAAACTTTGTTTCCAACATATAAAATACTGACATTTTTTCCTGAGAAAAGATTTGTTACAGTCAAGACGAGATGACTCACCAGGCAACTACACTGGGGAATGCAGCAATACTGTTTGTATGGTAGCTTTAAAAAAAAAAAGTTTGAGACACAATGATGTCTTTTTAAAATCATTGACTTTTGAGCCTTAAAAATACAGTCAAACATAACTCTCAAGATTTCTTGTCTTTTATAGGAAGCTAAAGACTAGTGATGGCAAAAGAATAGTAATGGAGTTAAAGAGTGGCTGACAAGACCTCCTTCAAGAGGAGGCAGCACTGGCCACAGGTGGTAGTTAAATAAGCAGCAGCATCTTCACCCCACTAAAACTTCCCTGCAGGGGGCCTACAAGAAGACACTTCTGCTGTAAGGCACACAGGAGTGTGGCAGCCCTGTCCCAGAGGGCTAGTGAAAGGTGGCTGGGGATGTCCTCTTCCACAGCAGCCAAAGAGGTCCAACAGCTGTAAGTGAATGTGCCCACAGCCTCTTTGCCCTCTTTTCATAAAGCCTACAGTTGTATAGGAGCTACATTTTATTTCACTGCTTAATACCAATAAAATATGAATTCTCTTCAAAAGTCCAAAGTCAGCTACTGGTGATCCTGGGATACTGTTGGAATTGCTTTATAAATGGGTAAAGGGTATTTTTTGAAGGAATTGTGAAATGCTTAATAGAAAATGCCAAGATTGCTTTAAAGAGACTGTTGGTAGGAATATGGACACGTGGCAGGATACTTCTAATGAGGTCTTAGACAGAAGTGATGGCTGGAAAGAAATTGATCCTTGCTTTAAAGTGGCAGAGAACTTGGCAAAATTGACTCCTGATGTTAGATGGAGGGCAGAATTTGAAATTAATGAGCTTGGACATTTAACTGAGGAGATTTCCAAATTAAATGTGGAAAATGTGGTCTGGCTTCTCCTTGCAGCTTATAGCAAAATATGACAGGAAAGAGATAAGCTGAGACCTGAACTCCTGGGCACAAAGAAACCAGAAATTGATGATTTGGGAAATCCCAAGCCTCCAGAAAACAATCCCTCAGAGGATAGTGCCCCATCTGAGAACTTAACTAAACTTGGAACTAGCCAGCCATTTCCTTGTAAGTCAGGATTAGAAATGCAGTTTTCCAGGAAGGGGATAGTCTTATTGTCTGGTGGCTTGGACCCCTATGAACTGCATGCAAAATTGACAAGCTATTTGCAAGGTCTGTATGAATGAAACCAATGTCAGCCTGGACTAAAGGGGACAGGGAGGGGAGAGATTGAAGGAAAACCATAGAAGCTGAGGTCTGGACTTAAGACAACTTCTTGGGCCAAGAGAGGGACCCCATGTATGTGGAAAGGGTGAGTTTGTTCCAGCATTTGAAGAAGGTAGAACTTCCAGCCCATTGTTCAAGAAGAGTTTGGCCACCCAGGATACAGGGAAGGTGAAGCATATTCCCCAAAGATTAGAGAGTTAGATCACCACCCCACTGTACTAAGGGGTTGAGGTTGTGACCCAGAGATTGGGGGTAAGTGTGGCTATTACCCCAATGTTATTAGAGGGTGAAGTCTAGAACTTGGCCACCATCCAGATGCTTGATGAGAGTGGAACTGAGAAGATGACAACCAGGCAAGCGCTTGGAAGGGGTAAGTCCCCATGAGTCCCTGAGGAGAACAAACCATCTTTCTATAGATGACTCTCAGACTTTGAAATCTAATGAAGTATGCCCTGCATGTTTTCATAAATGTTTGGGATACATGATGCCTGTTTTCCTTCCAATTTCTTCCTATGGTAATGCAAATGTTTATCCTATGTCTGTCCCTTCTTTGTATATTGTTTTCTAGGTCAGTTCCAAGCCAGTGTCTAATAATCCCTGAAATGCCTAATCATTTCTTTGTCCCCAATTGTCATCCTGGTAAAAGGCCATAGGTCCCTTTGGGGAAGAGGTGGAAGAGAAAAAGCAATATTTGGCAGGTAGCAGGATCCTTCCCCAAGGGAACCTTAGCCTTCCCTCCATTCAAGGGGTTCTGGGCCTGTAAACTGTCTCAAGTCAGGGAATTGGTTGAGAGGCCTTGACTCTGTTTTTGTGATTCAAATTATACTTTTATTTACTTAATGTAGACTCCTTCTGGCTTATACAGAATTCATAAGAATTTAGTAGACTGCTTATCTATTTCACTTCTAGGTACCCCATGATGAGCTAGCCAATGCCATAAGTCTCTGCAAGTCAGACTATTTTGATTGCTGCTTTGGCTCTACTGTCCAGTATGGTAGCCATAATATCTTTGTAATGTCTTGGTGGCAATTAAGCACTGCCACTTGGTTTGCACTTGGCCAACCCAGGATCTGATCATCCCTACTGTATTTAAGGACCCAAGTTCAGTGGTAGCAGTTCCCACAGTAATATCTGACCTAAAGAAAAGAGTGACCACAAAGCTCTTCAGGGATGGTGGAACTGTTTTCACAAATTTATTCCTCACAATTTTTGTGAAAGGTGTGTTCTCTGGACATTCCTGGGGTGAGTGAGCAGTTCTCACATAATAAATCCACTCAACACTCCAATCTCTCTAAGTCTTTGGACCCCTTCATCTACATTATACCAGAGAAGTTCTGGCATTTTGACTTCAGATACTGTACACCACCTTTTAGTCCATGCTTTAGCCAACCACCTGAACAAACCATTAGAGCCCTTTCTAAAGCCTCAAGCTAAAACACTGAATCTAGAATGCCTGCTTAGCAGTCCCATAGCAATAAATTCAGCCTGATCCAACTTCATGTTCCTTCCACCATTACCCCACAGCCTTTAAATCCATTCCCACTCATATTCCCCCGATTTATTTCTATATAAATTATAAAAATTATGCAGTTTTTTGGAGTGGAGCACACCTGCTCATGGACCACAGTTTGTAACTCATCTTTTGGGGCCTGTTGGGGCTTTAGTCTAGTCATAGGCTTGGCAGAAAAGAGGGGTGGTGGGGGTGGGTCATAAAAGAAATTAGAGTAACTTTAAAGCCAACTACTTCAGGGCATTCCATTACAGTTTTCTCATCTTGATCTTGGTTATTTATTATTGGACTACATTAAAAATTCCAGATGCACTCTAGAGCTCTTGGGGTTTCATGGGCTTCAGCGGCCCCAAGGACTCAAACAATGTCATCAGGGCTCTCATCTTTTCCCATCTCTTGGGTTTTGTTTTCTCCTGTGTTGCCTTCATTCTTAAATAGATTATTCCACTATGACAGCAAGATGT
>JAQZBX010050479.1:0-19644 GCA_029593785.1 Cabassous unicinctus | reverse complement strand
TTT
Organism: Cabassous unicinctus; assembly: GCA_029593785.1. NCBI lineage: Eukaryota > Metazoa > Chordata > Mammalia > Cingulata > Chlamyphoridae > Cabassous > Cabassous unicinctus. The sequence goes on along the minus strand of JAQZBX010050479.1, from coordinate 19,641 downwards.
TAGTATTTTGACTATGTCATGCCACTGTCTTCTTGCCTCCATGGTTTCAGCTGAGAAATCAGCACTTGATCTTATTGTGCTTCCCTTGTATGTGATGGTTCTCTTTTCTCTTGCTGCCTTGAGTAATTTCTCTTTGTCTTGAGCATTGGACATTTTGACAAGTATATGTCTTGGAGTTGGCCTGTTGGGATTTATACTGTTTGAGGTGCGCTTTGCTTCCTGGATCTGCACTTCCATCTCTCTCATTAGGGTTGGGAAGTTTTCAGCCATTATTTCCTTCAACACTCCTTCTGTTCCCTTTCCCTTCTCTTCTCCTTCTGGGATGCCCATAATACGTATGTTTAAGCGTTTTGTGTTGTCCAGTCCCTGCTGGATTTTTTCTATCTCTTTGTCTGTTTTTTCTACTATTTGTTTGATTTCAGATGTATTGTCTTCCATATCACTAATTCTTTCCTCTGCCTATGGAAATCTGCTGGTATGTGAATCCAATGTCTTTTTGATTTCTTGGATTGTGCCATTGGTCACCATCATATCCATTATCTTTTTGGGATTGTTTACACTTTCTTCAGTAAGTTCTCCCATTAGTATGTTTTTATCATCTCTACATGTTGACTCCATGATGGTTTTGTCTACTTTTCATAGTAAATTTCTACATATTCAGAAAGCAATAAATAATTATTTCTTTCAAATAAATGATTTCCTACTGATGTTCTTTTATAAGCTACTTCTTTACCCATAATGTGATTCAAAGGGAATGATATAGTAGGATACCAGTAACTGGTATTCTACTATAGACAAATTGTGATTCTAGCAATGGAAGATATTACAACATTGATTTGGAGCCAGTGCCCACTGGAGCTCTGGGGGCATGGATAAGGAAAAACAGTTTTAATATGAGGGCTTTTTCCAGACTTGGGAATCATCCTGAGTGACGTTGCAATGACAGATATAGGCCATTTTATATCATCGCATAACATGCAGAACTGTGTGGGAGAAGAGTGTAGACTACAGTGAAAACTATGGTCCATCCTTAATGGTAAAGCCCCAGGATGCATTTATCAATTGCAATGAATGTGTCACACTAATGAAGGATGTTTATGTGGGAGGGTGTGTGAGGTGTGGGTACTGGGGCATATGGGAATCCCTGTATCTTTTGTGTAACAGTCCATTTATGTAATCTAAGTATCTTTTAGAAAAAAAATTATAAAAGGGAACGTTATAGTTTCTCAACCACCATAAATCAATTAATTGCATTTAGGTCATAAAAATGCTATTGCATAAGGATTCACCTTGTTTGTATGAATTAAGATCTTGCTCTGTGCCAGGGGTTGCATTCAATACTGTTCATATTTTCTTTATATATTATGAAAGTCAGGCTGAATTTGTAATATTATCAATCTGCATTTCAGAAAATAGGAAACTGAAGCGCAGATTTAAACATTTCACAAAATCTTAAGGCTGTGAATTATGGAGACATTCTCTAGACCCAATAGTCATTTGGCCAGCACGAGTTGCTTACTTTTCATAAATTAACAAAATAATTAAAATATTTTTAAAACCTCATCATGTGCTTGTAAATTGTAGTATTTTTACCGTTTCTCAACATTAAGCAATTTTTCTCTTGTGTAGAATTGTATCCATAGTGAAAGTAACTAATTATATTCTTTCATATTAATATACATATAATTGAAAATTATTAATTGTATTCTTCAAGAATGTTTCATCTCCATTTGGATGGAAAAATCATTTTATTGATGAATCAACTTAGAATGAATAGCAATATGAGGAAGCAAATTTGACTCTTGTCCTCACTGCTCATCTTTTGTGTAAGATAACCTGCTACACAAAGTTGTTGTGGTGATCAAATTAAATTATTATTTATGTTATTTCAACATATTTTGACTGAGTATCTACAATCTGCCATAAGCTGATCTATACAGCAAGGTTCTAGACTTCATAAAGGAGGCTAATACAGTTAAAGAGATTTTGAATGCATGAATACAAATATATTCAACTAGAATTTTCTGACAAAGAAAGTGAAAAACATGTGAAATACATAGTATAAAAACAATTTGCAAGATGTTTCAATCTCCCAGAATGTTATCAATACAGATGCATCTTTAAAATCACGCAAATTGCTATAGAAATGTTTCACTAAGCCACATTCTACTTTATGTGTTCATATTTACCACAATATCTTGTAAAATTGTGATGTAATTTGAATTATTATGTTTCAAATGTTATGAGATATACATACAGAAATATGAATAGAATCATCTCAATTTTAGTTGGATATAAAACCATTCCAACAATAAAAATTTGAATTTTTCAATAATACAGATTATTTTTCCTATTCATTTGTTGGTTTTTAAAAAGTATAGTTATTTTTGAGAATTTGTATATAAAGTTGCAAATTGTAGATTGCTTTTACATATAATGTCCCTTATATGTAATGCATGGCAAATACCTAGTGTGAAATTTCCAAAATGTATTGAATTAATAATGATGGAATAGGATAGTATGTCAAATAGATTCCCTGAAGCATAAATATTACTAAATATTAAGTAGAAATAAAATATAAATAACCCAAAATAAGGTTTCAAATTTCAAAAACTTCAAACTATGAAAATGTATCTTTAAAGGTTTTTCTAAATAACAAGTAGTTGGTGAATGGCAAGGAACTTACTTTTCCCTTTTGCAATTTCTTTATTTTAAAATATCAACATGGATTACCTGAATTGAGGGATTATTAATCATTTCTTTTAAAATTCATTCTTCTGTATTAAAATATTTACTAGTAAATGGTATCAATAAAAAACCTTTGCAACTTACTGAAATAACCTTGTTAACTTTTGCCATTCTAAAGGTGCTTCCCAATGTTTATTAGAGTAATTCTGCTTATTCTGAATTTGCTTCATCTCATATTGTTGTCTGACTCCTGTGAAAAATTATATTTTATCAAACATAATAAATGTATATAGACATATATACAATTAATTATTATTAGAAATTAAATTGATTCATGTCAATTGTGAAATTAATCAACAAAATTTTAAAATTGTATATTTATAAAATATATTTAAAACTTTCAAATCAACATATTTTAAATATTATAATAAATACTAGAGCATATATAAAATACACACAAATGTACATATTAATACATTAGTATGAAATAATTTTAAGAATTTGAAATAATTATTAAATTTTGGTTTTGACTGAGGGGTATGCTTAATTTCTTAATTTTGTTTCAATGAACTTCCTCATGCCCACAATCACAGATATGTGAACATCTGATATCTAACAACTAAGGGTAATTATAGATTGTGTGCAATAAACTGGATTCAGTTAAAAAGTTATAGCATATTTTAAATTGACATGGGGACCATGAATGAGTTTTCTGTTGTTAATAGAGTATGTCTTTATTCCTTTTAAATTGTTAATATAGAATATTAGCTAAGATAAAGACATGTTCTCATCTATGAAAACATCTGCTTACTTTGTGGTTGTTATTTAATATGACCTTTATTTACACACTAAATTATTTGATATCTTATACTTAAATATGTGACACTAGCTATTCACTAAGAAGTTATTTTATGGTTTTCAACCAAATTGCTACTAATGTATTTCATAGCACATTATGTTAAACCTAGACAAATTTGCTAAACCAATATTTATGAGGAGACAATAATCTTTTTTTTTTTTAAAGGTATGTGTGTCTTTTGCTTTTATACACCAAAGTCTACTTAAACACTCCTTAGTATCTTTCAAAAGATATATTCATCAGTCCATCTTCGGCTGAAATCCATAATTACCTGAACAATGAAACCACTTATTTTCATTTGATAGTAATGAGTAACTAAATGATTATAGTTCACACATTCTAGTTTTTATCAAAGATTTGAAACAGAATTCAGGCCATTAACTTTGTGGAAAATACATGGTTTACTCTCCCAACCACTTACTTGTTCTTTGTCTTTTTTTAATTTACTTGATATTTCTGAATATAAGTTAACTTTTAGCTTAAAAGAGTTCTCCACAATCAGAAATTACTTTAGCATACTTTAAATGAAATAGAAACTCCACATTTTAAACAAAAACTATTAGATTTTTCAGAAAAAATTATGCCCCACAGTGATCTCCTTGGAATTAATTTTTATACCAAATTAATAAAATCATTTTCTGGTTCATCAGAAGAAAGAAAAATAAAATATAAAGTAGTACCTGTTTGCATTCTGCACTTCAATTTAAGGAATATTGTGAGTGCACATTAGTCACCATCCCTTCTGAACACAGAGTAAAATAGAGCAGTGAGGACTTGCTGCAGTACTTTCCATGGATTTTCAAAACACTGGTTTGCTATCCTTTAGCCTAAAACATTAGAAACACATGCCTATATCAATAAAGGGTGCATTTTCCAGGCTGAAGAACTGAAAAGATCTATCCATCAGTTTGTGCATGAATTTATTCACTCATTGAATAAATGGAAAATAATCTAGTTAAATGTCTAATATTAGGCACACTTGGCAAAGCCAGGAGATTCATTTATCAGTAAGTTCTAACATTATGATAGGTGACAGGGGATGTTAGCTGTATAAAATTACATATAAAACAGTTCTTTAAAAAATTCATAAAGAACAATAAATAATTTTGCTTTATGTAGTTATTGTTCTATTTAATCCATCTAAAAATTATTTTTGTTGTCTTAATATCATTGTCACTCTTGGTCTCCTGTGCAACTTATGTATTCACATTTCTGTGCTGTTTCCAATATAGATAACTGGATTTACTTTGAAAATAATAATTTGAATAAGCAGATATTCCATAATGCAGCCATTACCAGCCATGTTTTTAGTTTGTAGGTTAGACATTTAAGTCCACCAATATTCGCTTTATGATTATTTTATCCTGCTAAGATCTGCAGGATTATCTGTGTGCTTTTGTCTTAATTTTCACTACTTAAAAAAGATTTGACCATAAATACCTGAAATACTAGCTTAACAGGTTGTTGATATATTAAAATTACTTATTTCACAGAAAAAATATATTTTGGGTTTATATCATTGAGTCCCTATCCATAATATGTATTCTAATATGTATGTATCCTAATTTCTCTTCTTCACAAACAAAGAAAAAAGCAAGGTAGGGGATTGCAAGGAAAATAGTTTGCAAAGGAAAGATAAGGGTTAAGAGAAAATATTAACAATAGTAACCCAAAATACTCATTCTTGATTTAAATTTTTAACCTACAGTAGAGAAGGTGAGTAGAACAAATGTTTCCTTTTGACTTCTTCAATCAAAGACTTAAAGATTATTTAACCAAAATTTCCTTTGTAAACAAAATTTGATAAATTCTACAGATGATAAAAAGCACCCTTCTTGTGTTGTATAAACAATCCAATCAGGTTTTTCTTTATCTAAAATTGTAGGCAAGCCCAAGGAATCACCAGCAAAGCCTCTGGGAGCACAATTCTCATCATCCAGTGACAGCCTAAGGCTAATTTCAGAGAGATCTTGATCTCCAGAGAGCAGAAGATTAGGGCCCAGTTAAAATACAATACTGGACTTTAATGTGAGATGTTATGGGAGGTATGGGAGGGGGAGATCATGGGAATCCCTGTAATTTTTGTGTATCATTTATGTAATCTAAGCATCTTTTAAAATATATATGAAAAAAATAACATTTATATAAGCAAATGCACATATACGCATATATATCTATATATATAGCTCATTTATAAATGGGGTTGTGGGTGAAAAGGGTAGTCTAGGGATGTAAAAGTCAATTGAAAGAAAACTGGAGAGTAATCTACAGACGGAATAACAGAGTGAACCCAGAGGTGGATGAGAATTGTGGTTAATAGTAAAATGTCCTGTGAAAAAAATGAATGTATGCCACTATTGCAGGGTGGTGAGAATGTGGAGAAGCATATGAAAAATACAATTAATGTAACCAATGAACAACAGCAATATGGTAATATTGTTGCATCAATGACAAACACATACTGTGTTAATAACAGGGACATATGGAAAAAATATGCGAGTTGTATGCGATGGATGATAGTTAATGGTATTATCTGATGATATTATCTCATAATCTGTAACAAATGTTCCATAATAGTGTGGTGTATTGGTGAAGGGATGTTGTATGGGAATTCCACACATGTACATGATTGTTTTACAAGTGCACAAGTTCTGTAATAAAAATATGTTAAAAAATAAAATAAAATAAAATAAATGGAAAAAATAAAATAAAATACAATACAGGACCCAAACTATATGTAGTGTTACCTGTGAATTTGATGAGTAGGATCAATTAACTATTGAATTAAGAAAATATAAAGTAATCTCTAATTGACCAGACACTCAGAAGGTCAATAACAGGACACACATATGAATCTCACATAGGATAATCGTAGAAACTCAAATGACATGAATGCACTGAGATGAGCAATTCAAAATCTTAGCAACACAATTACATATCATGTCTTCTCTGAAAGTCATTGAGCAGACAAAATAAAGTGCATTACTTTGAAAACTTTAAGAAGATATATAACGTCCACATAAAGAAAGCAATTGGGAGACAATATTTGGAAAGCACATATTCTGTAAGTGTTCAATAACCAGAATATATAAAGAAAACCTACAAATCAACATCTAAAATATAAATTAAAAATTAAATATTGGGCAAAAGTCTTGCATGGACATTTCTCCAAAGAAGAGATATAAATGACAAATAAACACATGAAAAAAAATGCTGAACATCATCAGCCAGAAGAGAAGTGCAAATCAAAGCCACAATTAGATGCCCTTTTATACCAACTACAATGACAATTATTAAAAAATGGAAAATCACAAGTGTTGAAATGGATTTGTGGAAGTAAGAACACTTGTCCATTGCTGGTGGGAATATTAAATGGTTCAGTTGCTGTGGAAAATAATTTGGCAATTCCTCAGCACGTTATGTATAAAATTACCATATATATACCACTTCAAGTATATACCCAACAGAACTGAAAGCATGGACACTAACAGATATTTCCACACCATTAGTTGTAGCAGTATTATTGACAGTTGTCAAAAGATGGAAACACCTCAAGTGTCCATTAACAGATGAATGGATAAACAAGATTTGGTATATATATATAAAATTGGATATTCTTTAGCCCTAAAATGAATGAGGTTGTGATACATGCGACAACAGAGAACCTTGAAGCCATAATGATGAGTGAATTATATGAGACAGAAAAGGATATTTTATGATCTCACTGATCTGAAATTAATTAGAATAAGAAAATTCATAAAGTTAGAAATTGGAATACAGCTTTCTAGAGACCAGAATGGGTATAGAGAATGACTAATGTTTAATTGGTACAGAGGTTTTGTTTGGGGTGATGGAAGTGTTTGGTAATGGAATTTGGTGATAGTAGTACAACACTGTGAATGTAATTAGCACCACTGAATTATATTTCTGAATGGGCTAAAAGGGAAAATTGTAGGGGTATGTGTGTGTATATATATGTAAATGAATATTTAAAATAAACATAAATCTGTACAACACAGTGATACTTAATGTAAACTATGGACTACAGTTAATAGTATAATTATAATCATGTTTTTTATCAGCTATAACAAAGGTACCACACTAACAGAAAATGTTAATAATATAGAAACCATGGGTGAGTGGGATATATGGGTACTCTGTATTTCTGCATGATATTTCTGTAAACTTACAACTTTTCCTTTAAAAAGTAATTAAAAATTCAGTAACGTCAGGAAGTAAAAATATGACACGATAAAGTGGCAGATGACAATGCAAAAATATTGAAAAACTTCATGATAAAAATATACAATTTAGACATTATTATGTTTTTTCTTTAAAAATTACCAACAGGGACATAATAAGAAACAGGAAATAGGAATAGTTCTGTCTATATTAAAGAAATCAAATAAATATTGCAAAGCATTTTTTGGTAGAATGATTTATATACCACAAGAAAAGGTCATGTTCTCAATCTTAGTCCATGTTCCTGTTTTTGTAAATGCATTTAAATAAGACCTTTTGAAGATGTTATTTTTAGTTATAATGTGGCCCAACAGATTCAGAGTAGAACTTAATCCATATCATTGGAGTCCAAATGAAGATATCTTTACTCAAATACAAGACAAACCAGACAAAAATAGGAAAATGCGGACAAAATAATTCATTCAACTCCTCAGTAAAGTGAATAACTAAATGGCCTATAAGTATATGAAAAGGTTCTCAGCATCATAAGTGACCTGGGAAATCCAAATTTAAACTACAATAATAAAACATCACATTGCTTGCTGAATTTAAAAAAATAATAATTGCAAAAGTAAGTGTTAAGGAAATAGACCTCTCCGCAACACTATTGAAAGTTGCATATGGGTATAATTGTAAACCTATTTCTCAGTATATACAGATGCTTAATATCTATATACCTCATATCCCAATAGTTCTCCTCAAAGTCATACCAAAGAGTAATGTGCATATCCTATTACCAAAATCAACATGTAAAATCATATTTATAGCAGCTTTATTTTTAAAAAACATCTGAAACAACTGAAATGTAATCCACCGAAGAATAGATGAGTATGGTAAATTTATGTAATAAAATACAATTTCAACAATTAGAATGAGTAATCTACAACTACAGGCAATAACATGGATGAATCTCTCCAAAAAATGTTGAGTGAGACACAAAAGTACACATGAGTTAAGATTTACATTCATATAAAGTACCAACAAATGTTCAAAACAAATATATGATGTTAGAAGTTAGATAACTTTTACCTCTGAGATGGTTAAGAGGGGAGTTTGGATGATGTTAATATTTTATATTTTGTTCATATAACCTTTTATTAGGTACAATCAAATAGTTGTGCATTTTTTGAATAAAAACATATTTCTCAATTAAATATACAGGATACATATACATTTTTTTGAATCATATAATATGTCATACAATATATTTGGTTCATAGTAATGCAATCAAACAGTATTTGTCCCTTTGTGTCTGGCTGGCTTCCCTCAACATAATGTCCTCCAGTTTCATCCATGTTATCATATGCTTTATGACTTCATTTCTTGTTACAGCTGCATAATGTTCCATTGTGTGAATAGACCACTGTATGTTTACCCATTCATCTGTTGATAGACACCTGGGTTGTTTCCAGCTTTTGGCAATCATGAATATCGCTATGAACATCGGTGTGCAGATGTCTGTTCATGTCACTGCTCTCAGTTCTTCTGGGTATATACCAGTAGTGATATTGCAGGCCATGTGGCATTTCTATATTCAACTTCCTTAGGAACTGCCAAACAGTCCTCCACAGTGGCTGTACCATTGTGCATTCCCACCAACAGTGTAAAAGTGTTCCTGTCTCTCTGCATCCTCTCCAACATTATAGTTCTCTGTATTTTTAATAGTGGCTCATATAATCTGCTCTTAAAAGTAAAAAATATTTCTCAACCTTAGTAAATCAATATACTATAAAGAGTAACTTATCAGAGCATATGAAACATATCAGGTAATTTCTTATTTAAATTCTTCACGGATAGGTTTCAATAAAGAGATTAATAAATTGTTAATGTGAATATTATCTATTCTCTTCTGGACACCTGCACTGGGCCAGGGATTAAGTTGGTATTCTCACTACATTCTTTCCTAAGATCACAACTCTTTTAGGTAAAAATTATTAACCTAGATTTCAAAGATGAAATACCTGAAGATCAAAATGCTTTAATAGTATTCCCAAAGTTTTCAAATTTAGAATTGGATGCAGACAAGTCATTCCCCAATTACTCTTTCAACATCACAAACTAATTCAAATAAATAATGTTATTGAATCAATTAAAGTTATCTTAAATTGATTAATAATATGAGGTTGATTATGGACTTTTTGGTTTCTATTCATTTATTCTCAAGCTGATTTTCTCACTTGTGAAATTTTATTAATAATCACTCTTCAAAAATACAAATACGTATGGTACTTTTTATAGTACCCACTTTTTCTCCCCTATAGCATATATCTGAATGCATATTTTTTATTTGGGTAAAGAAATTATTTATATGACAAATCCTCCAGGAATCTATGCAGTGAAATGGAACACACTTTGGGTTTTATTATTTGAATCACAACAACCCAGCTTTTTAAACTTGAACATTTTATTGAGAATGCATTTTCTCAATTGGAATGTGAAAATTTCCCTTTTTTTGTTGACTTTAGATATCACTAAACACAAGTGACAGAACTCTAGAAATAAATAACCTAATCATACTGCATATTTTAAAACACTGCTGTAAGAATCTTCTAGATTAAATAGATTAAGCAGACAAAAATAAGAATGGACATCTAAAACATCAGAGAATACAGTTACTAATCTTGAAGGAAGATGAAATTTAGAAATGAATAATAGGTAATAGAAAGGCAGACATATACATACACAGAGATTATGACTGATCATTTGATAAATAACAATGAATAAGATTTTTCAAGGACAATAAGAACATTTGCAAAATAGATGATATATTTTCTGTTTGTCCCATCAATCATCTTTTTCTCTCCTGCCTTCTCTCTTTTTCTTTCTCTTCATCTCTCTCTCCTTTCTCTCTCTCTCATTCTCACTCTCTGAATTTAAATATGTAAAATACTATAAGGTTAGTAACTTTATTGTTACAGGCATTAGACATCTTGCTAATCTTTGCCAACTTCATCTAAACTGGATACTTAGAGCAATATATTAAAATCTCATACTAATATCTATAGTTCATCTAATTATTTCACAAATTCTCACAGATGTATTTTGGCTAAAAGTTTATAGATCTTAAAACTTTTAAGTAAAATGGAGAAACTATACCTGACAAAACTGTAGAAAAATGAATGTTAGAAACAGAGAGGTATGAGTTCAAAGCCCATCTCTGTTCTTTTTTCCCTTTCTCTGATCATAGGCTCAGGTAAACTCAGTAAAGCTCAGGTCCCAAGTCTCATAAACAGTAGCAACAATGATACCTAACTCTTAAATTTTATGGTTAGTAAATTACAGTCATTATGAAAATAATTCACACTTATTAGATATAAAGTATGGGACTCATGATTTATATATTTAACTCATTTAATTCTCATAATAACACGAGTTCAGTTAAAAACTAAGAGGATATGATTTAGAAAGATTTAAAGAATTGTTCAAAATTGTTCAGGTGGAAAGATTTGGCATAGCTTACCCACACAAAATGGCTTCAGGGAACCCAGGGAAAATGGCCTTAAGGAGTCATCCTTAATCGCTATATTTTACTCGTGTATAGGAAATGATGATTGCTCCAATACTGCCTTCTTTATGAAGATATTTTACACATATTTGGAGTTTTCAAAGAGATGGCTGCCAGTCAGTCCTCTCAATTTCTCTCAGTGATCAAGGTGACAGATATAAATAATTGTACTCTACAAGTTGGAATTGCTGAGACTGGGAGAATCATATGACTGGTCAGGTCAGTGCAGAGACAAGTCATCTGGTCTCCTTAGAATATATAATATTGTCTCTGAAATCTACACAGATGCTCCCAATATTATTTCTAATGATGATCAATTTGTTTTCCCTAATTTTATTTGTTCATTAACGAAATAAATATTTATGCATATTCATAGGTAAAACTATTTATAGTTGTTCAATTCTTGTGTCCACTCTTGGATATTAATCAGATCCAAATCTCCTGTGATTTGAAGATCATGAGCTCCATGAAATTACCCTTGGGCAATCGGCAGGCACTGTGTTCCCAGAAGTTTTGCAGTTGAGGCCAGGGGCATGTCCACTTTTTTAGGTAGTTCTCACTAGATTAGGTACAAATATTGTACAAGAGTGAGTGTTTTGTGGTTGCTGTTGTTGGTAATGTCTTCCCTCAACTCTTTTTTCTTCTTCACACTATGTTTCACCACCATCTTTTCCTTCACTGCAGGATTTTTTCAAATATCAAGAGATAAAGAGAGGATCCTGAAAGCATCAAAAAACCCAAAGCATCACATACAAGGGAAACTCTATCAGATTAAGTGCTGACCTCACATTAGAAACCATGGAGGTGAGAAGAAGGTGGTATGATGTATTTAAAGTACAGAGAGAGAAAAATTGTGAGCCAAGAATTTTATATCTGGCAATGTGTCCTTCAAAAATGAGAGCGAGTTCAAAGTCTGCACAGACAAAAACTAATAAACTATCTTACAAAAAGACCAGAATTACAAAAGATACTAAAGGGAGTGCTGCAGCCTGAAAGGAGAAAACAAGGGTGAGAGATTTGGAGAAGAGTTTAGAAATGAAGATTATTAGGAAGGGTAAACTAAAGTGTAAGAAGACAGACAATAGAATGATATGACAACAGAGAGCTGAAGGACAAAATGGATTCAGTAAGTAATGTGTTTACAGTAATAATATTGAATGTAAATGGATTTAACTTCCCAGTCAAAAGACATAGATTGAGAGAATAGATAAAAAAAAAAAGCACCATCTATATATTGTTTACAAGAGACCCACCTCAGACATGATGCAATCAGGTTAAATATGAAAGGTTGGAAAAAGGTATTTCACACAATTAGTAACCAAAAAAGACCTGGACTAGTGATAGAATAATACAAAATAGATTTCAAATGCAAAACTGTTATACAGGATGAAGAAGGTCACTATATATTAATAAAAGGGGCAATTCACCAAGAAGAAATAACTATACTAAATATTTATGCACCTAAACTGAGTGCCTCAAGATACATGAGGCGCACACTGGCAAAACAAAAGGAAGAAATAGATGTTGCTACAATGATAGTTAGAGACTTCAGTACATCAGTATCAGTATTGAATAAAAAAATCTGGACAGAGGATAAATAAATAAACAAAGAATTTGAATAATATGATAAATGATCTAGACCTAACAGACATCTATAGAGCATTCCACCCCAAAACAGCAGGATATACTTTCTTTTCAAGTGCTCATGGATCCTTCTCCAAGATAGACCATATGTTCAGTCGCAGGACAAGTCTCAATAAATTAAAAAAGATGGAAATTGCACAAAACTTTATCTTTGATCATAATGGAATGAAACTGGAAATCAATAATAGATGGCAAAAGGGAAAATTCATAAATATATGGTGATTAAACAACACACTCTTAAATGATCAGTGGGTCAAAGAGGAAATTTCAAGAGATTTCAGGAAATATTTGGAGACAAATGAAAATGAAAATACAACACATCAAAACCTATGAGACACTGAAAAGGCAGTGGTGAGAGAGAAATTTATACCCCTTAATGCTTACCTTAAAAAAGAAGAAAGAGCTAAAAAGAACAGCAAATTAATCCCAAACCATTTCAAAAGAAAGAAATAGTAAAGACCAGAGCAGAAATAAAAGAAACCAAGAAGAAAAAAGAAATAGAATCAACAGAAAAAAGAAAATTACAGACCAAGATCTCTAATGAATATACATGCAAAAATTCTCAATGAAAACTTTCAAACAGAATGCAAAAGAACATTAAAAGAATTATACTCCATGGTGAAGTGGGTTTTATCCCAGGTATGCAAGAGTGATTCAATACAAGAAAATCAATTAGTGTAATAAACTGCATTGATAAATTGAAGAAAAAAATTCACATGATCCTCTCAATTGATGCAGAAAAAGCATTTGACAAAATTCAACACCCTTTCTTGATAAAAACACTCCAAAAGATAGGAAGAGAAGGAAGCTTTCTCAGTGCAGTAAAATGCATCCATGAAAAACTTACAGCTATCATAATATTTTATAGTGGAAGACTGAAAGCTTTCCCACTGAGATCAGGAACAAGACAAGGATGCCCACTGTCACCACTGTTATTCAATGTTGTGTAGAGTTTCTAGCTAGAGCAGTTAGACTAGATAAAGAAATAAAAGTCACCCAAACTGGAAAGAAGTAAAACTTTCACAATTTGCTGATGTATGATCATATATAGAAAATCCTGAATAACCCACAACAAAGCTACTAGAACTAATAGGTGAGTTCAACGAAGTGGCGGGGTAAAAAATTAATACACAAAAATCAATAGTGTTTCTATTTACTACTGATGTACAATCTTAGGATGAAGTCAGAAAGTAATTCCATTTTTAATAACAACTAAAACAATCAAATATTTAGGAATAAACTTAACCAAAGTCATAAAATACCTGTATTCAGAAAACTGCAAAACATTGCTAAAATAAATGGAAGAAGACTTAAGTAAATGGAAGAACATTCCATGTTTATGAATTTGAAGACTCCATATCATTAAGATGTCTATTCTACCCAAACTGATTTACAGATTCAATGCAATCCCAATAAAAATCCCAATAACCTTTTTGTAGAAGTGGACAAACCAAGTATCAAAATTATTTGGAAGGGTAAGTGGCCCCAAATAGCCAAAAAGATCTTTAAAAAAGAACAACTTGTTGGATTCTCAATTCTGGCTTTACAGCATATTACTTAGCAACAGTGGTAAAAACAGCATGGTATTGGCATGAAGACAGACTGATTGACCAAAGGAACCAGTTTGAGAACTCAGAAATAGATCCTCACATTTATAGCCAAGTGATTTTTGACAAGTCAATCAAACCCTCCCAGCTGGGCCTGAACTATTAATTCAAAAAATGTTGCTGGGAGAGCTGGCTATCCATATCCAAAAGAAAGAAAGAAGACCCCTATATCATACCATGTATAAAAATTAACTCAAAATGGATCAGTGACCTAAATATAATAATGAATACCATAAAATTCCTAAAAGAAAATGTGGGAAAACATCTTCAAGGTCTTGTGGGAGGTAGTTTCTTAAACTTTACGCCAGAAGCATGAGCAACAAAAGAAAAAAATGATAAGTGGGACCTCCTCAAAATTCAACCCTTTTTTACCTCAAGGGAGGAAAAAGGGAGCTGACTCAATGGGAAAAAAATATTTGGCTATCACATATCCAAAAAGGGTTTAATATCCATGATATTTATGGAGATCATGCAATTCAACAATTAAAAGACAACCCAATTAAAAAATGGGCAAAAGACATGAAAAGACAACTGTCCAAAGAAGAAATACAAATGGCTAGAAACAGATGAAAAAAATTTTCAACATCATTAGCAATTAGTGAAATGCAAATCAAAACTAGGAGATATCATTTCACACCTATTAGACTATTAAAAAGTAAGAAAATTGTAAATATTGGAGAGCATATGGAGAGACAGGAAAGCTTATTCACTGTTGATAAGAATGCAGAATGGTACAGGCACCTTTGAGGACTGTTTAGCAGTTCCTAAGGAATTTGACTATAGACTTGCCATGGGACCCAGCAATACCATTACTAAGTACATCCAGAAGAACTGAGAGGAGAGAAATGAAAAGATGTCTGCACATGGATGTTCATAGTGGCTTTAATCATGATTGCCAAAATTTGGAAACAACCCAGGTGTCCATCAACTGATGAATGGATAAACAAATTGTGGTGCATACACATCATGGAATAATATGCAACATTAAGAATAGATGAATTCATGAAACATTTGACAATATGGATGAACCTGGAGGACAATATTGTGAGTGAAGAAAGCCAGTCACAAAAGGACAAATTCTGTATGATTGCACTAGTATAAACTAAATATACTGTGTAAACTCATGGAGTTAATAATTAGAATGTAGGTCACCAGAAAATAGAATGAGGCTAGAGAACAGAAAGCTGAGGTTTAATCTGTGCAGAATTTGTAAAAATGCTGTTTGTAAATCTTTGTAAATGAATAGAAATGGTTAAAGCATATCATGGTGTTTGTAGCTAGCAATGCTATTGAATGGGTATGACAGTGGTTGATAGGGAAAATGTGTATTACTAGAAGGAATGCTAAAAACTGTAATATGGTACTGTATATGGCAGTAAAACTTCATGAAAAACAATAAATATGGGTGGTATTGCATATATGAGACTGTTTTTACAAAATATAAATGCAAATATACTAGAGAGAAGGAAAAATAATGGCAGCTAAATATGGCAGGAGAAGCATAGAGAGATTGAGAGGTGATGAGTTTTGTTTGTCTTTTTTTGTTCATTATTTTTGGAATAATGTAAGTGCTCTAAGAATGATTGAAGTGATGAATGCACAAATATGTGATTACACTGAATACCTTTGATTGTAAACTTTGGATGGATTTATGCTTTATTATTACGTACCAATAAAATTGATTGTTAAAAAAAAGAGAGACTTCTTGATTTTGTCATGATTATTTAAGGGAAGTTTGAAATGAAGAAGTCTAAAGCCCTCCCCATTTCAAACAACAGGAAACCATGGAAACCAGTATCTTAGAGACTCCTCGGAGATTTGCACTTCAACTTGTACCAGATCATAAAAGACCTGGCCATTTGACAAACTAAGGCTGTTTAAGCTTTAAAACCTCAAAATTGCATGTAAATCTTGCTTAGATAAGAAACTGCTACCTCTTTCTTTATCTCACGTTGTGGGACAATATTACAAGGCATATAACCCCTAATTTTGGAGATACTTCATATCTAAATACATTTATATATCACAAGAGAAAAAAAGACAGTTAACTACCCTTCACAAGGGAATTTTTCTTATTCCTTTTGATAAGTGTCAAGATATTATTGCTATTCATTATTTCCTTAGATGCAGTACTATTTGCAATAGTTTAAAGCATATAAATTTATAGTAAAACAGTTAATTATGATTGAAATAATCACAACCTAATTACAATGAATTACCTTAAGAAATTTTAAATCATTATGTCTAGTTTAATTAATTTAATTAATTTCATTTTAATTTTGTTTGAAACATATTTTTTAATATCATCTTCTTATAAGGTACTATTATCTTACAGGTACTATTATCTTACAGGTACTATTATCAATTGTGGACTGCCATAAATGGAGTCGTTTTCTTGGATAAACTACCCATTAACTGTATCTGGTTAAATATTTTTAGGACACCACCACTATTAAACGGACTTCCCCGCTGTTCTAGAAAAATGAAGCAAACTCTACTTTTGCATGTTTCCTAATTCAGCTATGGATGTTCTGGATCCTAAAGATAAGTGGACCATAAGAAAGAATTTTCATGAATTATTATGGCCAGAAAAATGAAATGTAGGTATCATGGCTAAAAGTAGCAATAGAATAGATGTTGACCATTAACCCTATTGATAGGCACCCATATGACTGAAGATTTGGAGTTTTCTATTAAGGTACCTGGTAGCATGGGAGATGTCAATGGACACAATTTTTAAGTTCAAATAACTTTATCACTTCTATCTCCCACCCAAAGTTAAAAGCATAACCCTCAAGGGTTTAATGGCAAAAAAGGTCAACTTTCACATATATAAATAATCAGCTGGCTTTTACAACTCATAATTTTACATGCAACTGGATATATTCCAGGATCATTCATTTTAAAATACATTAAATAAAATACAGGGATAACGTTATATTTTTGGGTGAATTTCAATTTCCATTTCAATGTACTGTAGTGGAAAATATCATGAAATGTGTATTCCAATTTCAATCAATCCTCACCACTTATTTCAATTTATTAAGGACAGCTATTTTCTACTATTTTCTATATATATACAGGAAGATGTTCCAGTTATTCTATGCAACAGATATATTTTTATTTCATTAACTACATAGGATGAATTTGATAATGGAAACTAACAAACTAATGAATTATTTCTAATTTCTACTTTATCTGTAAATAATTATTTCCAGGGTTTAATTTTTGATATCTATCTCTTCATCTCCTACACATATACATGTATGCCAAAAAAGCATATTTATAAGTTTGTCTGCTTTATACAATTTTCTAACGTAACTATGTATAATGTTTCATTATTAGATATTAACTTATGAACTGTAACATGTTTTCTTATCATTTACATTATGCATTTTAATAATATATCACTTTATCCCACTGAGAAAACTAGACCAAAATTGACACAGTATTGCTTTTTTTTAAAATTAAAATCTCTACATTAATGGAGAATATAACCTTGTCAGACCCTCCAAAGTAATAGCTTATGAAGGATATTTATAATATTTTGCGGTCTAGGTTAAAAATGAGTTAAGGAAGACTTTTCAAGATAGGGAACTGGTTGATACTCAGTAAAGTTCAAAACAATAGTTTAAGATTGAAGGTCAAAATGAGATAAAGACCAGTTTCTTGAGGCAAGTTTTGAATGAGCAAACCCTTGTCTTCACATGCAGGCTGTTTTCCAAGAAGAGGAATATGTTTGCCCAGATATATTAGAACGTATGCAGTTCCTGAAGAAAACAATGAAGTTATTTATTAGTTTGCAGTCTTAACTTCCCAAGAAAAATTTAGGGTAGCACACAATTTAGTTGAGAGCAGAATTTTTAGCCTCAGTGCAATTTTGTGACTATTCCTGAGCCTGAGCAGAAGTACTGATTATTCCTGTCTATAGAAGTGATTAATTTAGATCAGCACTACTGTTTTCTATATCAAAATTGCATGTCAAGTGATCCATAATGGTAATTTAAAAATCTGGATGTGTCAGATTTTCATCTGTTTTTGTTGATCATTTACATTGGACCATAATTGTGCACAACATTTTAAAAAGTGGACATCATATTTGGAGCAGTGTAATAGACAAACAATAAGAAGAGAGGTAAGAGGAGAGTTTGTACTCTACTTACATCTAATCTAGGATCCAAGCAGTTGCATTTCCCCAGTGACTAAAGACGTTGAGAAACTTTATGTGTTCTTTGGTCATATGTATATCTTCTTTGGATAAATATCTATTCAGAGACGTTTCCCATGTTCACTTTTGTTATTTGTCTTTTTTATTATTGAGGTGTAAGATTTCTTTATATATTTTAGGTATAAGACCCTTTTCATAGATATGATTTCCAAATATTTTATCCCATTCTATGGGTTGTCTTTTCATTGATGGTGTCTTTTGTAGTACACAAGTTTTTAATTTTAAGGAAGTTCAATTAATCTATTTTTGTTGGTGGTGGTGATATTTTCATTGCCCTATCAAAGAATCCTTTGCAAATCCAAGGTCATGAAGATTTATAATTATGTTTCTTTTAAGAGATTTGTAGTTTTGGTTCTTACATTTATTATTTTATCCATGTTGGGTTAACTTTTGTACACAGTGTGAAATAGTTGTCCGATTTCATTTTTTTGCATGTGGCTAACAAATAAACTAGGGCAATTTGCTGAAAAGATGATTCTTTCCCATTTTCCATTATTCCATGGGGCCTTTCAGTCTATGCACATTTGTTAGAAACCACTTGGCCATAGAGGTATATGTTTAATTATGGACTGTATTAGTCAGGCAAAGGGGTGCTAGTGCAAAATACCAGAGACTGGTTGGTCTTTATAAAGGGTATTCATTTGGGGTAGAAGTCCACAGTTATCAGGCCATAAAGCATAAGTTTCTTCCCTCATGAAAGTCCATTGCCACGTGTTGGAGCAAGACAGCTGCTGATGTTTGCCAGGGTTCAGGCTTCTTGTGTTCCTCTCTTCCTGGGGCTGTGTTTCTCTCTGGGCTCAGTGCCTCTGTTTCCTCCACAAGGTCAGCTGTAGACTATGAGGGTCTCTAGGCTTTGCTTCTCTCCACA
>JAQZBX010050478.1:0-19642 GCA_029593785.1 Cabassous unicinctus | reverse complement strand
CGGGTTCGCTTCCCGGGGCCTCTCATATGGTAAACGGGTGCTCTATCCATTGCGCCACACCCGCTTCCTGCCGTGAGGTTGCTGCATCAGCCCACCGCACCGCTCAGGCCGGCGTGCCCTCACAAGGAGGCCTCGGGACGTGAACCCGGGCCTCCCATATGGTAAACGGGGGCTCTATCCTCTGAGCCACACCCGCTTCTCACAGCCTATCTTTTCAAATATGGAGTGCTGATGTGGAGTTTAAAGTCCATTTCAGTTTTATCCAATTTCAGTTTCCTCTGAAACATCTGGAAGCATTCCTCATGCTAAAGAAGGAATGTATGCTCATGTTCATTAATATTGTACTGTAAACCTAAAACACAAAACAAAACATTGTATGGGTATGTATTTTATTGAACCTAGAATTTGATAGGCTTTTTGGCAAGCTGATCAAAGATTCAGTATTTTGTAATTCCTTAACAGTCAAAATTTATTGAGTGTTACAAAAAAAAAGACAACCCAGTTAAAAAGTAGGCAAAAAGACTTTGAATAAATATTTCTCCAAAGGAGATATACAAATGAGTGAAAAGCACATGAAATGATGCTTGATATCATTAACCATTAGGGAAATGCAAATCAAAACCACAATGAGATACCATTCACACCTAATAGAATGGCTACTATTAAAAACACAGAAAATAAGTGTTGGAGAGGATGTAGAGAAATAGGAACAGTTGCATATTGTTGGTGGGAACGTAAAATGGTAGAGCCGCTATGGAAAAGTTTGGTAGTTCCTCAGAAGGTTAAGTATAGAATTACCATATGACCTGGCAATCCCACTTCTAGGTGGGAATTGAAAGCATGGACTTGAACAGATATTTGTATATCAATGTTCATAGTGGCATCATTCACAATTGTCAAAAGATGGAAGCAACCCAACTGTCCTTCAACAGATGAATGGATAAACAAAATGTGGTATATACATACAATGGAATATTATTCAGCCATAAAAAGCAGTAAAAGTAAATGAAGTTCTTATACATGTGACAACATGGATGAACCTTGAAGACGTTATATTGAGTGAAATAAGGCAGACACAAAAGGACAGATATTGTATGATCTCACTGATATGGAATAATTAGAATGAGCAATTTCATAGAGACAGAAACTAGAATACAGGTTACCAGGGGCTGGAGTGGGGGTAGGGAATGGAGAATTAATGCTTAATTGGTACAGAATTTCTGTTTGGGGTGACGGAAAAGTTTTGGTAATGGATGGTGGTGATGGTAGCACAAACATTGGAAATATAATTAACAGCACTGAATTCTATGTTTGAATGTGGTTAAAATGGGAAATTTAGGTTGTATATATGTCACTAGAACACAAATTTTAAAAAAACAAACCATAGGACTGAACAGCACAGTGAACCCTAATATAAAACTATGGACCATAGCTAATAGTACAATTATAATATTCTTTTTTTTTTATATAACTATCTTTTTTTTTTTAAAGATTTATTTATTTCTCACTGCCCCTCCCCCCCGTTGGTTTGCGCTTGCTGTGTGTTCATTTGTGTCTGTCTGTCTTCTCTTTAGGTGGCACTGGGAGCCAATCCTGGGACCTTCGGGAGTGGAGAGAGGCTGCTCAATCTCTTGTGCCTCCTCAGCTCCCTGGTCTGCTGCATTTCTTATTGTCTCTCTTCTGAGTCTCTTTTTGTTGCGTCATCTTGTTGCGCCAGCTCTCCGCGAGGGCCAGCACTCCCGCACGGGTCAGCACTTCTGCGAAGGTCAGCTCTCAGCTCTGGCCAGCTTGCTTTTCACCAGGAGTTCCTGGGAATCAAACCCTGGACCTCCTATATGGTAGGCAGGAGCCCAATTGCTTGAGCCACATCTGCCTCCCTGTAATGTTCTGTCATCAGTTGTGACAAAGATTCCACAATAATGCAAAGTATTAACTTAGAGCGGAGTCTAAGGGAACTCTATTTTCTGCATGATTTTTCTGTAAAGCTACTATTTCTTTAATAAATAATTATTTTTAAAACTGTAGAAAGAAAACTTCTAAACAGAAAAAATATAAACTGATTTCATCAAAATAACAAATTTTGAGAGTAATATCCTTTATAATGCAATGGACAGAAGAACTCAGCCAGGGTTTGTTAACCCAGGAACTATAGAAATATTAAGTCAAATGTTCAACATCTTTTCCAGATTCTCAAATAGTTCCTTTACTCAGAAAAGCTTAAAAATCAAGTGATATCATGTAGAGACACAAACCACTGAGTTTACATAAAAAACAAAATATATCCGAAGATCTAAATACATTTACCTCCATGGAGGTGAGAGGTGGAGATGTCTGGAGTGGCAGTCAGAACACAAGGGCTTAAGTCCAACTTTGACAAGTCAGTATAACTGATCTCCCACATTAAGTTCACTGCCATTTCAGTTGCTTTATTTTGTTAGCAATGATGTAAAAAATCCCTAACAGTTCTAAAAGTCTAAAATTCTATCAGAGGAATGAAAAACTTCCTAGGCAAAATCAGTTCAATGGAGGAAGGATAGCCCTTTCAACAAATGTTGCTGGAGCACCTGGATATCCACAGGCAAAAAAATGAATCTCTACCTTAACCTCTCACTTCACACAAAAATAAGTTAAAATGGATCAGAGATTTAAATGTAAAAGTATAAAAATGTTTAGAAGATAATTTAAGAGAAAATCTTCTGGACTTTAGGCGTAGTGAAAAGCTTTTAGACATGACACCAAAATTATGATCAAAGAAAAAATTGATAAGTTGGACTTATCAAAATTTAAAGCTTTTGCTCTCTGAAAGACTGTTAGGAGGATGTAAAGACAGACAGGGAGAAAATATTTGCAAACCACATATCTGATAAATGACTAGTATTTAGAACATATAAAAACTTTTAAAACTCAACATTAAAAACAAAAACAAACAATCCAATTGGAAAACAGGCAAAAGACATGAGACATTTCAATGAAGAGACCAATAAGCACATAGAGATGTTTAACATCACTAGCCATTAGAGAAATGCAAATTAAGACCATGATGTGATATAACTACATCAGAATAGCTAAAATAAAAATTAGTGATACCACCAAATGTTGGTGAGGACAGGGAGAAACTAGATCTTTCTTTCATACATTGCTGATGGGAATGAAATTGGAACAGCTACTCTGAAAAATAGTTTGGCAATTTCTTAAAAATACTAAACATACCCTTATCATTTGACCTGGAAATTGCACTTCTGGGAATTTATCCCAGAGAAACAAAAACTTATGTCCACACAAAAGCCTGCATGCAATTGTTAAGAGTAGTTTTATTTCTAAGAGTTCAAAATTAGAAACAACCAAAATATCCTTCAAAAGGTGAATGGTTCAACTGTAGCACATCCATACCTTGGAATACTACTCAGCATTAAAAAGGAATGGAGTATTCATTCATGTAACTTGGAGGATTTCAATGACATTATGCTGAGTGAAAAAAGTCAATCTCAAAAGGTTACATACTGAATGTATGATATATGACAAAATTATAGAGATGAAGAGCAGATTGGTGGTTGCCAGGGATTAGGAATGGTGATAGCGGGGTGGATTCTATAAAGGAGTAGTAGGAAAGAGACCTTTGCGTTGATGGAATCATTCTGTTTCTTGATTGTGGGGGTGGTTACAAAAATCTACACATGATAAAATGATATAGAACTATACATGTACTGTATCAATGTTAGATTCCTGGTTTTGATAGGGTACTGTAATTATGTATATTGAAACCATTGGGGTACCGCTCTGTACTATCTTTCAAATTCCTATGAAACTATAATTATTTCAAAATCAAACACTTAAAAAATATGTTGAATGTTCCCTGTGCAAAGTTTTGTGGAATTAAGCTGATGAAAGAAAAGATACTGTTTCTGCCTGTATTAGTCAGGGTTCTCTAGGGAAATAGAACCAACATGAGATATCTGTAAATAGTGTGAGATTTTTATGAGAATTGTCTCATGCACCTGTGGGCATGCAGAAGTCCAAATTCCACAGGGCAGGCTACAAGCCAGGAACTCCAATGTAGGTCCTCAGTGAAGTCTCCAGGAGAAGCTGGCTGGCTGAAGTAGAGATGGAAATTCTCTCTTCTGACTGCTGAAAGCATCACTTTTCCTTTTAAACCCTTCAACTGATTGGAAGAGATGGCTCTCATTGTTGAAGGCAATCTCCTCAGTTGATTGTAGATGTAATCAGACACAGATGCAATCAACTTACTGAAGGTTTAAGTCCACAAAATGTTCTCCCAGTAACAATCAGGCCAGTGCTTGCTTAACCTAACGACTGGGCCCTATCACCTGACCAAGTTGACGCATGAACCTAAACATCACTCTGAGTTCACAATTTTTGATACTGAAATATTTCTTTTTCAGAAAAATTATAACAGTAACAATATGAATAGAATATGGGCAAAATTGTGTAGCTTTCCTTTTGTGTTTTGCTAATCTTTTTAGGTACCCAGTGGCCTATCCTGACTGCTCAGAGTCCCTCATGGCTCACCTCCAGATGCTTTCCCATTCCAATTCTTTTAATTATATCAACATTACTTGTTCAAAATCTGTTATTTTTAGGGACCGGTTGCCAAAGTGACAGCTAACCTATCTAGTTAACCCATGCTAAGGTGAATTTTGTTTTATTCCTTCAAATAACAAATTTACATTTTAACTGTCTTTTTAGAGACAAATCTTAATGCATAGGAGTGACTCTAATGTTGGGACTTTCCACATATCTAATGGGTCTTTTGGTTTCTCTTAAATACATCATTTGAGGGGCTGCCAATATTCTTTCCCTGTCCTGAGGGCTTGGCAGATAAGAAATGGGCTAAGTCTTTGCATTGTTCACCAAAACCCATGAGAGGCAGACGGATACATCCATACCTTTCCAGAATCCTCTGCATCAACAAGTCCAGTCCAGTTTTCTATAATTCCTACAGAGGAAAATATCTCTCAATAAAGGGGTGCAAGTGACATTTTAGGCAGGACAGTTCTTTGTCTTACAGAATGGTGTTATACATGACAGGAAATTTTAGCATTCCTGGTCTCAACCTACTACATTTCAATAGCATGTTCCCATCTCTATCCCATCTGCACAGTCATTGTGGGCACCAATCCCACCTACCCCATCTGCCCAACATGTCTCACACACATCCCTAAATGCCCACAGAACAACCCTGGTGAAAACCACTATCAGTTAACCCTTTCACAGTCAGTTTGAATCTTTTCTATGGGAAGCACAACATGCCCCATCAATCATACCCTCAAAGGGACTGAGTGGCCTTGGACCTCCAGTGATCAGGAGTATAGTATAGGAGTGGGAGAAGACACGAATATTTCACCCTCAATATCCTTGAAATAATTCCAGTTTACTGTCTTACCATGTGTCAGAAATTCAGGCTTTTCTGACAGTAAAGGCTTTCTTTGGTTGGTGGCTTAATGAGGAATAGTTTGGTGGACTGACATTGATCTTTGTAAACTGTTCCCTATTGGGGGAAAATAACTTAAAATTTCTTCTGAGGTTGGAGAGTCATATTCTGGCTCATTCATAAGATCAATTGTAAAGGATTGGTACAGAAGGAAAACTTAGAATGGAAGAACAATGTCTCAAATAACATGTTAACACACTAAAATAATGGTTTTTAAATATTGCTTGCTTGACATGATTTTTAATGAATCAATTTGTATTGATTTTTTTAATTTTTCAGAATCTGGGATTAAATGTTTTAAAGATACAGGTAAGAATAAGAACTACATATCATCATCTTATAACAAAATGCATTTCCAGTTTATAGTGGTTAAATCAAAGTTTCAGGTGCCATGCAGAGTTTCACTGGGGAAATAAAGTCCTTTTGTTTTCCTTTAGATAAGATATATGTATAGAGTTCTTGTGAATTTCAATAGTCCTGTTTTATTAAATAATGTTCAAAGAACATATTAATAAGAAAATTATATGGAAAATAATCTTAAAAACAATTTATTTGAAATAAAAAATATACAATATCCATGGTAGCTTTGAGAGTGTGGAAGGTAGGCTTCTTTGAGAGTATCAATATTAACGGTTTATTCTCAAAGTAAGGCTCAGGATCGGTTTCCATTTAAAATAGTGACATTTGGTGCATAATGACCTTGATTTGACATGACATGAGTGGTTAAATTGCTAGTTTTGTTGATAAGGAAGTAAATTGTATGTTTCCTTAATGATCCATATGTTGCTTAGATGCCAACTTAGGAAAATAAACTAACTCTACAGTGGCATGGAGTTAAAACCTAGAGTATAGGTTATTAGGAGATAAGAGGAGGGTTGTGAAGGGGTACTGATGCTTAATGAATGTAGCAGTTTTAATTAACTTGACTGTAAAAGTGTGGAAATGGATAGAGTTGATGATAACACATATAGTGAGTAGCAGCTGGTTTATAAATGGGATTGTGCATGAAAAGGGTAGTCTAGGGATGTAAATGTCAATTGAAAGAAAGCTAGAGAATAATCTAGGGACTGAATAACACAGTTAACCCAGAGGTGGATGAGAATTGTGGTTAATAGTACAAATACAAGATGTCCTTCTGTGAACTAGAGCAGATGTATATTGCTCTTCCAGGGTGGTGGGAATGTGGAGAAGCAAGGGAAAAATACAACTGGAGTGACCTATGGACTGTGGTTAACAGCAATACTATAATATTCATACACCAATGTCAAAGATGCACTGTGTTGATAATGGGGAGTTATGGAAAAAATATACCAAATGTACGCTATGGACCATAGTTAGTGGTAATAGTCTGATGATATTATCCCATAATCTGTAACAAATGTTTCACAACAGTGTGGTATGTTGGTCAAGGATTGTTGTAGGGAATTCTACACATGTGCATGACTTTTTTGTAAGTTCACAACTTCTGTAATAAAAACATATTTTTAAAAAATTAAAATAAAAAAAGAGTGCCATGAAAACAAGTCATTCCATTCACTGTTAAATGGGCTATCCGAGGAAGTAAAAAGGCAGCAATTAGTAGAACTTAAAGAAGGAAGGAGCAATTACCTGAATTTAGAGATATTGCTAATCCTATGATGATAGAATGACAGAATTTATATGTTGGTCTCTCTGGATGCCCAGAGGCAGGCAAGTTATGCAGTGTGAGCAAATCCATCTCCTCTGGGCTCCAAACAATCCTGTTCCTGGGTGCTAGCTCTGCTCCAGGCAACTCTGCACTGCTCTGAAGTGTTCAGTGCTGCTGAGCCTACACAATGTTTACCGTTAATGCCTCAAATACATTGCTTGTATGATAGGTGAACTTTGCACTCTCACCAACTTGAAAAGCATCTCCCTGTTATTTCTGAGAGTCATGGAAGGGATGCGTCACGTCCTTCCTCTCCTACTTGGGTCTCTCTTACCAATGTCCACTGCCACTGCAGCTTCCTTAAGGAAATTTATTGCCACCACTGCTAAGAATGACTCTGTCAAGCAGTTCATTTCCTTGCCATGGATGCTCATTCCTAATTCTGCCTAAGCTGCCTTTACCCAGCAGAGTCACCAGAAGTGGTAAGAAAGTTCCCCTCTGCAGTTAACTGGGCATTGAGGCTTCACTGTTAGTATCCGATGGCTCACAATAAATAGACTTTCCTCCCATCTGCATCATCTTTAAGCAAAAACTTTCTCCAACAGGAATATGAAGCAACAGTTCTCTGGGTGTTCCATCCCATTTATATATATATATATCCAAGAAAAATGTTTGCCTTCCCTACTATTAAAATACAAGTAACCACACATACACACTCACATGAGACTTGGGGATAGAAGTCTGGTCCAAGAGCTAGGCAATCAGTCATTTCCATTACCAAACCAGAATTCTTAGTACCCCATCCAAGTTGTGGGTACTAGCCTCATATTTGTGTTACTAAAAGAAACCATTCTGGTGGTTTTTTTCCTAAAACAAACAGTTTACATGAAAGTTGAATGAATATTCACTTGTAGAAACTAAAATCACATGCAAAAACGTCCACAATTCTTTAAGTTCAGTCTCAGTCAAGACACCCTTTTACAAACAGGCAAAGAAATCAAGAGTCAGGAAGATTAAGTTCATGGGTTAAGATCCTACAGGTAGTAGCAGAGCCAGGGTTAGAATCTAGGCTCCCTGATTTCCAGTCTAATGCTCTTTCTTGGGATGGGGGGCAGGGAGATGTAGGGAGGAGAAGGCCAAGAGAGGTGTAGCATGATACTTTTCCTCTGTGGGAAAAAGAAGAATGGATTTCTCTGTCCTGCTGTGGTTAGTTTTTGGTCATTTTTTAGGTATGTGCCATTTCTGGCTCATGCATTTTCAACACAGCATACTCCTGTACTGAGCTCAGTCTCCGTGGTTTTCTGGAATGCTCAACATGGGCCTCATGCAAGGGGAGAGTTACACAGGCCCCTAGTATGTGCAAAGCCTTTTTCATTTTAAAAATATGCTCTATGTTTTGGGTGAAATGGTTAAATTATTATTAAGGCTTATTTTGTCATAGCTGGAATTGTATCTGACTTCCTTTATTGTTTTCCTTTTCAAAGTTCTGTGTTCTTTCATCTTTCTACCTTTATGTTTTTATCTTTTAACAAACTGACTATTATATGCTCCACATAGCTTAGAATTATTTACTTATGCTTCCTAATAAATCAGTTTCTCCAGATTGACATTTATGTTCAAATCGTTCCCTTAGTATGGTTGCCAAGCTATACTGCTAGAGGACCTGGAATAGGATTTCACCAGTGCCAAACGCTCCATTATCATTTTGCTTGTTCCTCTTCCTGGCCCAGGGAGTAATTCCTTTTCCTCATCTTCATCAGGACCAGAAACCTACGCTTCTGTCAGCTTCAGAAACGCTCTTGGCTACCGCTCTGAATGTGATGTGGGAAAAAAAAAAGTTGGGGGTAGGTCACTAACAGCTATTTTGCCACATTCTTGTGAAAATGCCTGTGGGCCCAGACTGCTTCTTTCAAGGCACAGAAAGGCCTTCTCCTGCTCTGGTAAATCTTTGGCTAGTTCACAGGCTTGTTAGTGCATACAAAAACCACCTAAGGATGCAGATTCCCCGACCTGCATCCTCAGGCCTTGGGATTCTCCATCGAGGGCAGAGCCCAAGGCTGCTTAAGCATATCCCAGGTAATCCTGATGCCATGTCGGCACTTGGCAGATCATTCTATGAGAAATACTGATCAGAGTTTTAGAATTAGGTTTGTTATCTTTCAAAAAATCTTTCTTAAAACTGTGGCTGGATGTTATAGAAGGGATTAACAAACAGATGGAAAATAGACCATTTTTCTCAAGTCTGTTCCTTTCCACCTCTAAGATTCTATGACTCTGCAATTTTCTGGACTATATATAGCACATTTGAATCCATGGAACTCAGGCTCAGTCTGGAGAGATTTTTTGGCATCTTTCTCTTCCTACTGAAGTTCCTGCAAGACGAAGGGTTATGCTAAAAATTAGAAAATGTATGTATAGAAAAGTTTGGTACTTTTCTGGAGTTATTCTTTGCTAACTAAACAAGACCACAGTCTGCAGTCTCTGGTCCCTCCCCATTCTCACCTTCTCGGTTTGCTTGGCTTTACAAAATTAGGACTGAAGTGGGTAGTTTCTGTAAATAGGGGTAGAAGAGGAATGTGCTCTAAGAATTGAGGTGAGCCTTAGAACCAGAAGGGAAAGGACATCAGGCAAGGGCCCGGCTCTATTATGGGTGGAGCAGGCAGATGTTACGTGGTGTGACTTTAGGGGAGTCAAGGAGATTTTGTATGAAATTCTTTTACTGTAAAGTCTTAAGGAGGAGCAGACAAAGCATCACTCTGTAAAGATAAAACTTTAAAGACTTGTGAATGGAAGATGGTCGCTTAAATTCACACTATTATGTAAAAAAGACTTCCATTAAAATGTCCAGAAAGCTGTTTTTATAGGGAAGGTGGGAAAACTACCATAGAAAGTGGGAGTGGGGTGGGGCAGTGGAATAATGCAAATAAACTAGGGATTATAAAAGTAGGTCTTTGGCACCATTACTGTACTTATGATGTTTATTTTATTCAGGGGTCAAGACATACAATAGAATACTGGAGAAAAATAATTAATTATATAGCAACTTCAAGTACATGGAAGGAGAGAAATTTTGAGCAAACTTAAAGCACAAAGGCCTTAGGCTTGCCAAAACAGATATTTTGGAGTGAGTACCTTGAATCTGGCTGTTAAATAGCCAATATGTGTTTAAACACAGGCATGGAAATCTCTCCAAAAACATTCCTGTGAGTTACCTTTCACATATAAATAGATATTGTGGACTTCTGAATGGCGATATTTTAAAGGAAAATGTGACACCAGGTTGGAGAGAGGAACCTTTAAGAAAATCAAAGCCAGATTAAAAGGAAGATTAGAAGTGGACAAGAAAATTCAGGAGAGACTCCAAATCTAGACAGTCTACAAAGGCCAGACAGTGCGAAAGGAGTGGCACCTAGAACAGTGTCTGGATCATAGGGACATTCCATAGTAATTCATGGAAGGAAGGGAGGGAGGACAGGGTGTCCTAGTAAACACTTCCCAAGTTTTTGGAAAAGGTGTCTATAAAGTGAGCATTGTTGTGAACCTGGGACCCAAACAAGACCTTTCAGAGGCCAATGCTGAAGCACAACTCAGGACAATAAACTCAAGCAGGTGGCTCAGCTCATCAGTAAACAATCCAGAGGCACATGTGAGACAGACGAGAAGTGTGGTCCAAAGATAAACCTGTCAGCAGGTTTATCTTTAGACCAGGTGAGTGTGTACCTGAGGCTGTACTTGTGGTTCATCTCTTCTGCACATAGTGTCTTCCTTCCCCCACACCTCCTTTTCAAATCTGCCTTTCCAGATAAAGTTTAGTTTTGCTCCAGAACCATTTGTATATGTTGAATGTAGTGAACAGGGTATAATAAAAGGGGTGAAAGAAGAAGTAGGAAAAGGCCAGGATACAAAGGCCCAGTCTTTGATAGAGGTGTTTTCTTTCTCCTATGCTCCTGGATCTTCGCTTAAGATGGACCCTATAAGTTTATCATCATATTGGCTGGGGAAATAAGCTCCAATTTTTCACCGGGGGCAGGGGAGGCAAATCTTTTGCTCTATCTTTGGGTGGACCTTATTGGTTAGAAAATCTTGAACTCCAGCAACAAACATTTCCTGCAGGCCTTCCCTATGCTAGAGACAGCCATATTCGACTTACCCGTGTGAACCTTCCAACCCAGTTGGGAAGACAGACTCTAATAAATAGCCACACGGGCTTACTCACTGGCTTGAAAGAAAAGGACTGGGTGCCATGAGAGTTTGTAACAAGAAAATAAATTTGAGGGACTGGCATTTAAGCTGAGACCTGAAGAGTGAATTTGTCAGTAATAAAGAGGAATGATGAGGGCTTCAGGCAGCAGAAACACCAAGTGCAAAAGTGGTGACAGTTTCCAAGTTACAAATTAGGAGGGGCTTAAAGGCAGCAAACTGACTCTGAGTGGTGGGCTAGAAGCTGTTTTGCATAGCATTTTACATCAGATTTATAAACTACCAATTGTACATATCAAAGAAAGGATGGACTTGATGCATATTATAAGATGAGAGATAAACCCCCCAAATCTCTCCTTGAGTTGCTACCATGCAGGAAGTATGGGATAGGTCTGGCATATTTGAAGACCCAAAAGAAGGCAATTGTGACTGGAGCATAGAATTTCAGTGGAAGACTGGCTGGAGATGTAACCAGAATAGTAAGCAGAGCCAGATGAAGCCTTGTAGGTCATATTACGAATTTTATTATTTTATTATTTTATCCTAAGTGTAATGGGAAAATGGAGAATAACATAATCCGATGTATAGTTTAAGACGATCACTCTGGCTCCTGGATAGAAATGGATTGCAAGGGACAAGGAGCTAACATCTGGTGAGTTTCTGTGTGTTCCTGTCCTCAAACAATACACATGTATTACTTCATTTCATTCTCACAATACCCCTAAGAAGTGGATACCATTATCTTCACTTTACAAGTGAGGAAACCAAGGCCCTTTGAGGTTATATGAATTGCTCTGGGTCTCACAGGGAGAAGCAAAGAAACAAGAACAGTTCCTTTTTCATTATGCAGTTAATAGTATTTTTGCATGGGGCATACTATGCATGCAAGAAAATCCAAGGGGCAGTTTTCTTGTAAAATTCTGTAGGTAGGTGATGATCATACCCAGAATGCAATGATCAGGGAAGGGTTAATATATGTTTTTGCAGCAAGGAAGCTCATGATCCTGGCTGCTCGTCTGAGAGCAACTGGATAGAGCCATGCATGATTGAAGTCATTACAGGATTTTGCTCTTAAAATCTTGCTTATCATTGTTTGAAAGACCTCTTTTCACTGTTTTGATCTTTCTGTCAGGCTGTTTTCCAGGAAGTGGTTGCTAGGAGTGAAAAGAGTCTAACTATTTAGAGATAAGTAGAGCCTAGATACCCCATCACCTTAAAAAGTATAAAACAAACAAACAAGGAAACATAACTATAGTAATTGACTTAAAAAATATTTTTGTGACATCATTTGCACCAGTCCACCTGCTTTCTATTTACTTGTAGTTATCTCTAGTTTCTAAAGTCTCTCTGAAAGCACATATTAAGGTTTGCACCAAAACACTGTCTTGGAGACTGTCCGAGTAGTCTGACTGCCAGGGCTCTTCAGAGTCAACAGCAGTCTCTAATGACAGTGAGCACGTGCACTCTCAGTGACTACAGATCTCTTGTCACGTGCAAGAGTGCCAGTAGCTGCACAGCACATGAATTAATCTCGGATGTAGCTGCCTTTATAGTCTGGTAATGTCTGTCCCTGGAGGGATAATCCCACCGATAGTGGGAAACTGAAGTTGTACCAACTAGGCTATAGAGACATTGTTTTACAGCCTGGGACGAGTTCCCACTCAAGTTCTGAGGTTCTTCATGGTGATAGGCCTCTTGGCTATATATCCCTTTAACCCTTCTCATAACAGACCTAAAGAGTATCTTAGGTATTTACTGTAAAAGTGTGTGTAACCTTTATTGCTCTTGCAAAACTAACTTATATTAGGCTGTTTATAGCTTCTGTCTAGTCTCTGCACTTAAAAAATTCCTTAACTTTGTTTGGTTAACAAATGTGTCACCTGCAATTCCCATAGGTATCTGTTGGAAAAAATAGACATGAGATTTCACCAGTGTCTAATAACCTCCACATAAAAGCTATGACTGCATGTAACCAGTGCCCAGAATCAGTTTGCATGCAGGTGGCACCTTTGAGATGATCTAGGCCAACTTCCATTTGTATAGATGTGGGAACTGAGGTATTAACCATCAAGGGACTTGCCCAGGTCAACCAATGAGGTAATGGCCAGGTGGAGCTAGAACTCCAGTCTTCTGACTCCCAGGTTAGAAAGATTTTACAGAACTATATATATTATTAAGCTTTTTAATAAACGAATATAAATTTACTTTTCAGAATTGGACTTAAAATTTATTTATTGGATTTCTCACTGCATAAGGACTTGATTTTATTTTTGTCATTTAGACCGATCCTAGCAAGTGTACACACTTAAGGCACTTCTCTTTGCCCACTACACAAATTATTGAGTAAGTAGTATAATTATGAAGGAGGCCAAATTTGTCCCCAAAATTTCCATCTTTGTTGCTAGTACCCTATTCTTCCTTGGGTGTTTCTGATGTCTTAAGATATGCACCCTAATCTGTCCATGGGCACTTGGCCTTATGCACTTACATTTTAGGGCAATGCTTATGCCCAGACTTTTCCCTCCCTCATTTCTTCCTCTACCTACATAGACTACCTTGTATATACAATACTATCCTCTTACTTCCTACTCTCAAATAGAATGTATGAAAGCTCATGTGCTAATCAACACAAATGTCTCCTATCTCTGCCTATCATGAGATATCAAGTTCTTACTATTTCAGTCATTCCCTTAGAGTAAAACATTATTTTTAGAAACTCCTGTGAAAATACAATTGATGTTAGCTGGAACATAAAATCCATAAAGGCAATATTGTGTTAAGGCACCATTTCCTGTGGAATTCAAATCGAAACCTGTCCCACTCCAAATTGTAAGCATTTTCCCTTATACCACCTGCAGTAAAAATGTAATAGCATCCTGTGCTCAATGCTAAGTCTAGCCAACATCTGCCAAGTCTGCAGAAGCCTCTGGATACTTTTTACTCCATCTGGAACACATAGGTCAGTGTCCATCATCACTGTCGGATTAAATAAAGGGTGAATATGAAGAAGTCTTTTTCTTGATCAAATTATATTGGTCACTTTGAAGTCAGTTGTGGAAATATAGCTAGCCAGAAATGGCGTTCATTAGAAAAAGCATAAAATATGTTTACTTGAATTCATTAAGTCACTTATTTTGGGCACATATTTTTAGGTAAATGGCCATTTTATGGGCTAACCTCTTTGTATGCTGCCAACAGGACTGGATTCTCTCGGATATAATATTCTCTCCTACTCTTTTCTAAAATACTAGATGGAATAGTCAGGATAGAATACATTTTTTCTGATAACAAACAATCCCCAAATTGAAGAGGCTTAAAATAAAGATGTTTCTTTCTCTGCAGGAAAACACCTAGGCAGACAAAGCAGCCACCAGCTTAAAGAACTGATAGTTATAGTAGCAGAGGGAAAGAGAAAGTAGAAAATTGTGCATTGGCTTTTAAAGCTTATAATCACATTTCCTTGGCCAAAACAAGTTACATAGATACATACAACTTCAAGGGGGCAGGGAAGTTCAATCCTACCTAGGAGGAGACTGGAAATATTTAGTGAACCATGTTAATGAATGTCATACTTAATTATTTGTAATTCCCTGAACATACCATGTAATTTCACTCTTTTCTGTTCCTGAAAGGGTGCCCTTGTCACCCATACACACCTGGAGTTCTACCTCATAAACATCATAAACTTTCTAGAATATTTCCCTATCTCCTAAATAGAATTAATTTCTATATCATCTATATCCACTATACATATATGTGTAATGTTTATAGCATCTACAACACTATACTTTAATTAGGAGTTTATGTATCTGTCTCTTTTCTAATACCTCAAAGCTAGAGATCATGTCTTTTTCATCTATATCATCTTAGCTTCTAACACGGTACTTGGCACAGGTATCCAAGTTATTCATAAAGTCCTTTTGCAGTCTGAACTTTTAATAAATGTCCTCTTCTTTGTGAAATGCAATAGAGAGGGAATTTACTCAAGATCCAAATAAAATCGAGAAAGATTCATTTTATCAATATTTCTTTTCCCAGTTAATGAATTCCTATGTTACATTAAATGGCCTCGATTGTGTAATTTTTTTGTATCTAAAATGGTGGTGAAATATTGAAAGTTAACACAGTCTACAATTAAATATAACAACTGAAATATTTTGAATTTTTGGACTTCATGAATGCATTCTGTTGTTTGCATTGCTTAATCATTTGCATGGTCAAAGTATAGATCAGATCATGTTGTTCCCCTGATTAAAAAAATAAAACACCAATTACTTCTCATAGCAGAAGGGAAACACTGGTTTGTCCAAATTAGCCATCCATCCCTTATCTGCCTCTTTGACCTCATTTCCTTCCATGCTCCCCCCCATGCTTACTATGTTGCATTCACTTTGGTCTTCTTTCCCATACTTACCACCCCTGCCAAGCCCTATGACAAATAGCACACAATGGGTTGGCTTAAACAATGAGAAATTATTGGCTCAGATGGCTTAAATGATATTGGCTCACAGTTCTGAGGCTAGAAGTCCAAAATAAAGGTATCAGTAAGACTTTCTCCCCGAAATCTGCATACTGGTGCTGGCTGCTGGCAATCTTTGGGGTTCCTTGGCTTGGACTTGCCACCTGTCACATGGTGATATCCTCTCCTTTCTTCTGCTCTTCTGGGTTTCTGATGACTTCTGGCTTCATCTGACTTCCAGCTTCTCTGCAGCCTTCTCCAATTTCTTGATTCAGGTTACTTTTCTTTATAAGGGCTCCAGTAATATGCATGAAGATACACCCTCAGTCAGTTGGGCCACACCTTATAAAAAAATAACATCTTCAAAATGTACTGTCTACAATGGGTTCACAGGGACAGTAATGCAGATTATTGTTGGGGTACAGAATTCAACCTACTACATTGGGGTCTCAGCATATCATTTCCCTCTGTGTGGCAATGCTGCAGCTATAAATTGTATAAGACTTTGTCCCTCGCCTCAAAAAAACATACCTTCTTATAGTGATGTTAAGACTTGTATACATTTATTTATTCATTTAATAAACATTTTCAAAAGTGCCCCCAATATACAGAGTATGATTCAAGGCTCCTCTTAAGCTTTTTCCCATCATGCTGGGACTCAGGAGAAGCAGCAGCTCCAATCTGGGACATGCCATTCTTGCCCAGAACGAAAAGAAAGATGGTGGAACCAAACGATGGCTCTTAAAGTTTCAGCTCAGCAGTGGCATACATCACTTCTTCTCTCATTTCATTGAACAGATCAAGGCACAGGGCCTTGCCTACCACCAACAAAGTGGAGAGGTAAAGTCCTCCCAGTGGGAAGGCATACATTTTTGGGAATAGTAATACAATTTACAACATGTTATTTTCATTCTCTGACAGGAATCCTTTGACTTTTGGACTATGTACAAAATTAATTTTTTTCTTTAGGTTTTGCTAATATACAAGTAAGACTTTCTTATCTCTACAATGGAGCTTAACCTGTTTTATTTTTAATATATAAATCCATAGGAAAAATAATTTAAATTAATGACTATTTGGGGGCCCCATCCATATAATTGTGGTCTGAGTCTAAACAATATTAATTTATAAATTCAACTAATTGAAATCTTTACCATACCAAACTGAATGAAAGAAATTAAACCAGTTTCCACCCCCAGCCCCAATTCCAAGTCATCAGGAGACTCTCAAAAAGAACCTTGTAAGTTAATATTTTAAGCCAGTCCATCTTAAATATGCCCTTCAAATTTAGTGTAAATCTCTGTAGCCATTTTGTGTGATGTAGTGATGAAGAGAGATTTAATTTACTTTTCATAGACAGCAAATGATAGATTTTTAGATTTAATTGCACTGCATTGTGTTGGGGTATATGTATATGATGTATACACCTAGGTCTGCTTTTTTTTCTAGCAAGCCTCCCTTCTTCAGTACTTTTTGTTTGTTTGTTTAGTTACTTGTAAATAGCTGGTACCTTGGGCACTGAGCCTAGTTTTGCTAAATCTGAGTGTTTTTGCATCATTCCCTTTCTATTTTAGGATACTTTGGAAATGATTGGTTTGTTTTCTAAAAATGAAGAAAGTAAATGATCTACTTATTTGGGGGAGCTAGCTTCTCTTAAATGGTGCTTTATGATTACATAATTTAAAGCAATTTTCAGTTTAGCTTTTCAGTGATAGAGGCGACAATTGATGACATTGCACAACAAAATTTTATTTACCAATGGAATAATAATAATAATCATTGCCAACACTTATAGAGTGCTATTGGCATTGTTCCAAATGCATGCTTTGTGACTCATTTAATTGTTACAATAACCCTATGAGATAAGAATCAATATTATTCTTATTTTATAGATGAGGGATTGGCAATACTGACTTTAAAATAGATCTAAATTCAGCATTGGAAAAATAAGTTATGGTTGGCAAGATTTATCTGTGAGGCTAGGAAGTTAGCCAGTTAAATCAGGAAACCAACAGAAGAAAGGGAAGTAGTAGCAGAAACTTCCTGAGAGATTTCAGAGGTTTCTTGAAACTTACTCCATTCTCCAAATAAAAGAATTGCAAACAAAAAACTTAGACAACTCTTTTAAGCTATTAGTCCAATCATTATTTTCTGTTTATCACTAGGTCAACAAAGTAATAATTTTTGTTTTGTGAAGGGCAAGATCTGGACCTTATATAGAGGTGGTTTAATGATCTTGAAATATTAGCCTTTTCAACATGGCTGCTCAGAAACCATTCTTTCAGATAGAATAGAAACAAAGTGCACAAATTCCAATTTTTCCTTTCAGAGTTAACTATCTTCTGGATGGCTATGGGACCACAACCCATCCTAGGAATAGCTGTACTTATCTAGTATCAAAGAGGAAGTCTAAGAGTAGCTCTGACCACCCAGCCACATGTTAAATCTGGAAAGCCTTTTCCTATTTTTAGATATTTTGGTGCACTATTGAATGTATTTAAAATGGTTTTATAGTGATAGATTTCATTTTATGTGGTGATATGATTTCATAGGTGAATTATTAACCTTAACTGAAATAGTAAACTCTGATACATGGTTCCAAAGTTGTATTTGATTAAAATATTACTAAAGATAAAAATTATCTAAGAAAGATGAAGAAAAGAATCAAAAGTATTGTGTCACATTTTTACTCTATTTATAAAAGTTTCAATTTGTTGACTATAACTTTTTCATGGTCCTCAAAGAAGGGGTTAAATTTCATAGTATATTCTTTGTTCTTCTAAATTTTAGGAGTAACACCTAACCATTCTCACCATCTCATCTCCTAAAGTATAAACTCTAAAAAATTATCTCCTATTACTAGGTTTGCTTCCTATATTTGTTAAGTATACTACAAAGTGTTTAAATCTTTAAGCACCGGAAAGAATTTTCATAGGAAAATTAGAGAAACTAAGAACTGGGAGGAAATCAATAACTGAATCTGTCAATATTTGGAAGTGGTTGAGAAAGAAGCCATCAAAATTGATAACTAGTTGTATCTAAAAGACTGGACACTATCAGGGTTTAACAAGTCATTCATAAACAAGACTGAAAAGAATAGGCAGGGGTAGTATTTGTTATCTTTCCCCAAAACTTGATGTTCCTTTTCCCGAATTTGACATTAATTTGACTCTTACCAACATTTTAGTGACAAGTGACATTAAATGGTAACAATAAACGCCCCCAAATAATAATTTACGATTATTATACAATAACTGCTACCCTCCTTTTAAAGGTAAACTGCTATATGCATGGTAGCTTTTTTCGTATTCTTCCAGTTAAAGACAGGATAGAAAAAACTTAAACACAGCAAAGCTGTGAAATGCCAAAGGTCATATAAACTGTAGGTAGATTTCCTAGTTACTAATCTAGTGCAATATTTTAAGATTCATTAAATCTCGTGATTGGTTCATGACACACTCCCTTCCCGGTTCATAAAAACCACCCCAGGTAACCTTTGTGAATCTATGCATTTAAATCTAATTGTTTCAGGATAATCATCTAAAAACATTTTTAAAATTCCTGGAGTGGAGTATACATGTGGGCTCAGGAAATAACTCAGTTTATCAGATCCATGGCTCCTTTTCTACAGGACCAAAAGGATATATGGATAAAGTGATACTGGGTTGAAAGGATTTAGATAATCAGTATTTGGATGCCATTATTTTAAAATAATGAAGCAGCTTTTAAAATAGAAAAGGATGTACAATTTTGTTTTCAAGCAAACCAAGGTTAAGGGAATCATTTGTGTACAAAAATATTTTTGAGGTATAGGTGTACTTTTTTTGTAAAAAATATATTTTTTTAAAAAGGAAAGCAGCCGTATTCTGGATTCCGCCCCGCCCCCCCCCGCCCTTCTCACAGCGTT
>JAQZBX010050477.1:0-19643 GCA_029593785.1 Cabassous unicinctus | reverse complement strand
AAACCATATTGTAAACCATTGACAATGTTTAGTAGCTATGTTTCACTATCTGTGTATCACTTAAAACAATGCTACCATCCACATACAAAAAGGCTTTAATATGGGGTGAGGAAAGGGGGAGGAGGTTGGGTATATGAAAGTCTCTTGTATTCTGTGTGTGACTTTGCTGTGACCTAAAACTTCTTTGAAAATTAAATGAAAAATTGTGAGACACTGGGGAGTGAGAGGGGGGAGGTGACACAGTATAGGCTGGACACCAGATATTGCAGTGATAAAAGGCAAAATGTCAAAAAAAGAAAATTTTTTGTTTAATTTTTTCCCATTTTTTTGGAATATCTCAATCCTTTTATTTTATTTTTAGTTTTTTTTTTAAGTCCTCATGTATTTTATCTCTTACATTTAAACTTATCATTATTATTTCATTTTCCTATTAATTGCATTTGGCTATTGTATTGGCTTCATCTTTAAAGAAGCTTTGGGTCACAGAAGAGTTACAGCTGGGGTGGGAGAGGAATGTTGGTGGGGTGTGTCAGGGATGGGAGGTTTTGTAAGTTCACATGAACATACAAAAAAGGTATATAAAATGTTCAAATGCTCATGGGGCATGGTTACAGTGGGTGGAGAATCACTCAATAAATTAGAGAATACTGAATTTCCATCCTGGAGAGCTCTGCCACATTCTCCAAGGGAGCAGCAATAGTCCCCCATGTGCAGGGGCAGTGTCTGGCAAAGGAGGATGATCCACTGATGGGCCCTTGTTATTGATGACTAGCCTTATGAGTCTTTGCTCTTGAAATTGAAACTTAGCTTATTGTTATGGGGTGCCTAAGGGTTGCCTCCTGAGAGCCTCCTTGGTGCTCAAATGTGGCCTCTTTCTAAGCCAAACTCAGCATATGAATGTATTACCTTCCTCCCAGCATGGGACATGACTCCCAGGGATGAGCCTCCCTGGCACCAAGGGATTACTACCAAGTGCCAATTGGCAATGTGACTGGAAAAAGACCTCGAATGAAAGGGGGAAAACATAAAGACAAATGAGTTCATATGGCGAAGAGACTTCAAAGTGAGTTGGGAGGTCATCCAAAGGTAACGCTTATGCACATATCAGTAGGACCTCATAGGATTCCAATTTGGATATCACCCCAAATAGAGGAGCTCCTGAGGGCTCTGGAGACACCCAGGTCCTATATCAGGGTGGATACCTCCAGAGTTTTGTGCCTTATCAGTGGGCCCTATTCTGGAGTCTGTGCTCCTGAGATTGACAGAGTTAGACTCAAATATGTCTTCCTGGCACATGGTCCATTTGTGCCTTCTATTCAAACCTATATGTGGTGCTGGAGGTTGTAGGTGTACTTCCAGAGACTGGAGTCTTTGGGTTGTCCATGTGCCAGCTAGGCCCAGAATTTTGGTGGCGCTGCAACTCCTACTCTACAGCTCAATGAACTCACCCAGGACACCTGGCGGGGAGATGATGATGGACAACAGCCATCCCAGATAATAGAGAGAGTCTGCACCTGCAGGCAGGATAATCCCATCCATCATATCCATGGGATATAAGCCCCCTCTCACTTGGGGGTGGAGTGGACATCACCATCCCAAACTCCTCAGGACTGGGGGAAGAGCTATGGACTAGAGTGGACTTAATGGTATTCTGTTATAGACATGTTGTGATTCAAGCAATGGAAGAAATTGCAACATTAATGTCGAGCCAGTGGCCACTGGAGGCTCTGGGGGCAGGGAGAGGGAAAAGCAGTTGTAATACAGGGGCTTTTGGGGACTTGGGAATTATCCTGAGTGACATTGCAATGACAGATATAGGCCATTTTATATCATCATATAACATGCAGAACTGTGTGTGAGAGAGTGTGGTCTACAATGTGAGCTATGGTCCATGCTTAGTGGCAAAGCCCCAGGATGTGTATATCCATTGCAGGTGATGTGCCACACTAATGAAAGATGTTTATGTGGGAGGTTTAGGTAGGGGTGGGAGGTGGGATATATGGGAATCCCTATAATTTTGTGTAACATTTATGTAATCTAAGTATCTTTTAAAAAATAAAAGAAATTATTATTAAATTTTTTTGATGTTTTGCCTTTCATCACTCTAATATCTGTTTTCCTCTATTTACATTGACATTTTCTTCCATTTCTTCACCAGTGTCTTACTTTATTTTTGTTTTGTTATCAAAGAAGTTTTAGGTCACAGTAAAGTCACATACAGAATATAGGGGACTCCCATATACCCAACATCCTCTCCCTTTTCCCCCTTCCCATATTAACAACCTTTTAATGTGTGGATGGTACTTTTGTTACAACTGATGTACAAAAATTGAAAGATATCTACCAACCAAGGCCAATGGTTTACATTAGGGTTTACATTTTAGGCTATATATTTTTATAAATTTTTGATGAAAATTTTCATGGCCTGTATCCAACATTGCAAGATCATGCAGAACACTTCTGCTGACCCCTAAATACCTCCTCTTCCAACTATTCTATTCCTCTCTCCCCCTCCCCTTGAGTCCCAAGTCGACCACCAGGCTTAACTCCTTGAAGGACAAAATTCAGAGTTACTTGCAACAACACTGAGGGC
The DNA here is from genome assembly GCA_029593785.1 of Cabassous unicinctus. Classification (NCBI taxonomy): domain Eukaryota; kingdom Metazoa; phylum Chordata; class Mammalia; order Cingulata; family Chlamyphoridae; genus Cabassous; species Cabassous unicinctus. Next base: position 17,050 of record JAQZBX010050477.1, on the reverse strand, counting down.
TTGACATACTGGTCTATTCTCCCTTGTTAGAAACCACCCTTGCGCTAAAGAGACACCCACCCCTTTGTCTGAATATTGGGCCTTCCAAGGATGGGAAACCAACTCTTTCCTCCTCATTGTGTGGGTCTCCACCCACTCATACAACACACTAAGACAAAATTATCATTCACACGTTTTCTATAAGCTTGCCTCAAGTGTGCCCTGTCCCAAATGCTCCCCATCCAACACCCTAAAACAGTTACCCTTTCTTGTCATATTGCCAAAAGAGCTTTCCCAACATTGTAGTTTTAGTCACATACCCACTAATCCTTGGTGTTCACTTGCTCCCTCCCTCAACCCTCCCCCAGTTCCATGGACCATCCACCGCACCTTCCCAACCCTACACACCTGTCAAACTTGCACTGCCCAACCCAATAGTATCACTACACCCCTGTCATACCCTTTCATTGTACATCTACTCACTTCCACCTTATCACAGATTTCACCCAATGGGCATTGGCTCACAACTTCATCTCCCTTTCTATTTCCTGTAAACTGATCTTCCAGACTCTAGCTCTCTAAGTCTGCTTGATTTGCTTAATTCATATGAGAGGTCATGTAATATTTGTCCTTCAATATCCGGTTTGCTTCACTCAACATAAGGTCCTCAAGATTCATCCATGTTATCCTGTGTGTTAGTACTGTATTCCTTCTTACAGCAGAGTAATATTCCATTGTATGTATGTACCACATTTTGTTTATCCATTCATATGCTGATGGGCATTTGGGTTGATTCCAACTTTTGGCAATAGTGAATAATGCTGCTATGAACATTGGTGTGCATATATCTGTTCATGTCTTTGCTTTCAATTCTTCTGGGTATATACCCAGCAGTGGAATTGCTGGATCATATGGCAGATCTATAGATAGGTTTTTGAGGAACTGCCAAACTGTCCTCCACAATGGCTGGACCATTCTACATTGCTATCTGCAGTGGTTGAGGGTTCCTATTTCTCCACATCCTCTCCAACATTTGTAGTCTTCTGTTTTTTTAAATGGCTGCTTCTCTAATGGGTGTAATATGGTGTCTCATTGTAGTTTTGATTTGCATTTCCCTAATAGATAGTGATGTTGAGCATCTTTTCATGTGCCTTTTAGCCATTTGTATTTCTTTTTTGGAGAAATGTCTCTTCAAATCACTTGACTGTTTTTTAAATGGGTTGTTTGTCTTTTTATTTTTCAGATATAGGATTTCTTTATATATGCTGGATATTGGGCTCCTATCAGATATATGGTTATCAAATATCTTCTCCCATTGGGTGGACTGTCTTTTCACTTTCTTGACAAACTCCTTTGAGGTGCAAATTTTTTTTAATTTGGAGGTCCCATTTATCTATTTTTTGTTTTGCTGCTCATGTTTTGGGTGTGAATTTCATGAAACCATTTCCTAGTAGAAGGTCCTGTAGATGCTTCCCTACATTATCTTCCAAGGTCTTTATGGTCTTGGCTCTTATATTTAGATCTTTGATGCATCTTGAGTTGACTTTTGTATAAGGTGCGAGATGGTCTTCCTCTCTCATTCTTTTGGATATGGATATCCAGTTCTCCAAGCACCATTTGTTGAAGAGGACATTCTCTCCCAGATGAGTGGGCTTGGTGGCCTTGTTGAATATCAGATGACTGTATATGCAAGGATCTGTATCAGAACTCTCAATTCATTTCCATTGGTCAGCATGTCTATCCTTGTGCCAATACAATGCTGTTTTGACCACTGTAGCTTTGTAGTATGTTTTATATTCAGGTAGTGTGATGCCTCTAATTTCATTTTTTTTCCAATATGTCTTTGGGTATTCATGGCTCCTTTCCATTCCATATAAATTTCATCGTTAGCTTTTCCAATTCTGTAAAAAATGCTGTATTGATTTTATTGGAAATGCTTTAAAATTTTTAGATCAGTTTGGGTAGTATAGACATCTTAATGATGTTTAGTCTTCCTATATATGAAAAGGAAAAATTATTCCATTCATTTAGGTCATGTTTAATTTTCTTTAACAGTGTGTAATTTTCTGCATATAAGTCATTTAAATTTTTAGTTAAATTTATTCCTAAACATTTGTTTCTTTTAGTTGCTATTGTAAATGGGATTTTTTTCTTGATTTCCATCTCAGATTGCTCATTATCGGTATACAGAAATACTACCTGTTTTTGCACATTGACCTTATATCCTGCCACTTTACTGAACTCATTTATAAGCTCTAGAAGCTTTCTTGTAGGTTTCTCAGAGCTTTTTATGTAAGGATCATGTCACCCGCAAAGAGTGAAATTTTTACTTCTTCCTTTCCAGTTTGGATGCATTTTATGTCTTTTTCTTGCCAAAGTGCTCAAGCAAGTACTTCTACTACAATGTTAAATAAGAGCAGTGACAGTGGGAATCCTGTCTTGTTCCAGATCTTAGAGGGAAAGCTTTTAGAATTTCAGCTTTGAATATGATGTTAGCTGTGGGTTTTTCACATATACCCTTTATCATGCTGAAGAAGTTTCCTTCTATTCCTAACTTTTGCAATGTTTTTTATCAGGAAAGGGTGCTGTATTTTGTCAAATGCTTTTTCTGCATCTATATTGATGATCATGTGATTTTTTTCTTTTGATGTGCTTATGTGGTGTATTACATTCATTGATTTTCTTATGGTGAAATACCCTTGCATACCCTTGATGAAACTCACTTGGTCATGGTGTATAATTTGTTTGATGTGTTGTTGAATATGATTAACAAATATTTTTGAGGATTTTAGTATCTAGTTTCATTAGAGAGATTGGGCTATAGTTTTCTTTTCTTTCAAAGCCATCATTGCTTGGCTTTGGTATTAGTATGATGTTGGCAACAAAGAATGAGTTAAGCAGTGTTCCCTCCACTTCTATTTTTTGCAAGAGTTTAAGCAGGATAGGTGTTAGTTCTTTTCAGAGTGTTTGGTAGAATTCACCTGTGAAGCCAACTGGCCCTGGGCTCTTCTTAGTTGGGAGGATTTTGATGACTATTCCTATCTCATTACTTAAGACTGGTCTATTGGGTTCATCAATTTATTCTTTCAATGTAGGCTCTTTGTGTGTTTCTAGGAATTTGTCCTTTTCCTCTAAATTATCTATCTCATTGGCATATAATTTTTCAAAATATCCTCTTATGATTCTCTTTATTTCTGTGGAGTCAGTGGTGATATCCTCTTCCTCATTTCTTATTTTATATATTTTTATCTTCTCTCTTTTTTTCTTTGTTAGTCTAGCTGAGGTTTTGTCAATTTTATTAATCTTCTCAAAGAACTAGGTTTTGGTTTTATTTTTTCTAGTGCTTTCTTATTTTCAATTTCATTTAGCTCTGTTGTAATATTTATTTCCTTCTCTCTACTTCCTTTAATGTTAGTTTGTTGTTCTTTTTCTAATTCCTCCAGGTGTTCAGTTAGGTCTGTGATTTTAGCTCTTTCTTCTTAGTTAATATAGGTATTCATGGCTAAGAATTTCCTTCTCAATACTGCTTTGGCTGCATCCCATAGCTTTTGATATATTGTGTTTTCATTTTCATTTGTTTCCAGGTAGTTACTGACTTCTTTTGTGATTTCCTCCTTGACCTACTGTTTGTCTAAGAGTGTGTTGTTTAACTTCCATACTTTTGTGCCTAATCTGGTTCCCTGCCCCTTACTGATTTCCAGCTTCATTCCATTGTGGTTGGAGAAATTACTTTGTGTAATTTCAAACTTTCTGAATTATTTGAGAGTTGTTCTTTGGCCTACCTAGCATGTGGTCTATCCTGTAGAATGATTCATGTGCACTTGAGAAGAATGTATAGCCAACTGTTTTTGGGTGTAATGTTCTGAATATGTGTATTAAGTCCAGATCCTCTAATGTATTATTCAACGTCTTTGCTTCTTTATTGATTCTCTGTCAAGATGTTCTGCCTAATGGTATATTAAAGTGTCCCACTATAATTTTATAGGCATCTGTTTCTCCACTTTGTTTTTCCAATGTTTGCCTCATGTATTTTGAGGCATCCTGATTAGGTGCATAAATTTTTATGATTGTTCTTTCTTCTTGATAAATTATCCCTTTTATTAATATATAATGTCCTTTGTCTTTTACAATAGTTTTGCATTTAAAGTCCTTTTTGTCTGATATTAGTATAGCTAATCCTACCCTTTTCTGGTTATTGTTTGCTTGTAAAATTGTTTTCCTATCATTCACTTTCAGCTTCCTTGCATCCCTGGGTGTAAGGTGGGTTTCTTGAAGACAGCATATAGATGGGTCATAGTTCCTTATCCATCCTGCCAATCTGTGTCTCTTGACTGGTTAATTTAATCCATTAACACTCAATTTATTACTGTCAAGAAATTACTTACATTAGCCATATTTTATTTAGGTTTATGAATGCCATATGTTGTTTTTATTTCCTTTTTTTATCTTTTTAGTTGTTCTTACACTCTCCAACTCTCTCTCTCTCCTGTTTTTTCCTTTCAACCTGCAGAACTCCTTTAGTATTTCTTGAAGGGCAGGTTCTTATTGGCATACTCTCTTAATTTCTGTTTATCTGTGAATATTTTGAACTCTCCCTCACTTTTGAATGCAACTTTGCTGGATAGAGAATTGTTGGCTAGAAGTTTTTTTGTTTTTTGTTTTTCATTTTAGCACCTTCACTATGTCATACTACTGCCTTCTTGCTTCCATGGTTTCAGATGAGAAATCAGTGCTTAATCTTATTGAACTTCCCTTGTATGTGATGAATCTTTTTTCTCTTGCTGTTTTTAGTATTCTCTCTTTGTCTTCAGCATTGGATAATTTTACAACTATATGCCTTGGAGTAGGCTTGTTAGGATTTATACTGTTTAGGGTGTACTGTGCTTCCTGGACATGTACATCCATCTCCCTCAGTAGGTTTGGCAACTTTTCAGCCATTATTTCCTCCAACACACCTTCTGTCCCCTTTCCTTTCTCTTCTCCTTCTGGGATGCCTATACTATATATGTTTGTGTTTTTCATGTTGTCGTTCAAGTTCCTAAGTCCCTGCTGGAGTTTTTCTATCTTTATATCTGTTATACTATCTGTTTGATTTCAGATGTACTGTTTTCCAATTGCTTATTCTTTTCTCTGCCTGTTCAAATCTGCTGTCCCGTGCTTCCAGTGTATTTTTGATTTCTTGCATTGTGCCATTCATCACAATCATATCCATTAATTTTTTGGGTATGTTTGCAGTTTCTTCAGTATGTTCTCCCAGTGTCTTCTTAATATCTTTTATCTCTTCCTTCACTTCATTATGTTGATTCATATTTGTTTTTTTTATCTCTGATTAGTTGTTCCATGTTCCACACCTCCTCCTGGTTTTTACTTTGTTCATTGTACTGGGCCATGCCTTCCTGTTTCTTAGTACGGCTTGTAATTTTTTTGTTGGTATCTAGGCATCTGTTTATCTTGATAGTTTTTTTCAGTTGATTAGCTTCTCTCTCTACTCTAGGTTTTTATTTTATTTTTGTGTGTGTGTGTGTATGTGTCTGTGGTAATGTTTCAGTTTGACACTTTGTTCCTCTTATTCTATTTCCTCATTGTTGTCTATGTTCCCTTGAAAAAAATTAGGACCAGAGAAAAGGAAAGAGATAGGAAGAGAAACAGAATAATAGTAATAAAAACAGTAAAAGGTAAGAGAGGAACTGTATAGGACCTAGGAAAATGAATAATTAACATGAATAAGAAGTACAGTGGAATAAGATTTAAAAAGTGAGAGAGAAACAATGAAACAAGAAATAGAATAGAGATAAATATATAGAATGAATTAAAAGGCCAGAATTATGAGAAGAGAGGAAATGAGTAATGAAAAGAGAGAAATAAAAACAAGTTAAAAAAAGAAAGAAAATATAGAAAAAAGGAAAGAGAAATAAAAACAAGAAAAATTAAAGACCAAACAAAAAGAGGTGGAATAAAAGAACAACAACAGAAAACAGAAGAGAGAAAGATGAAGGAGAGAAAATAAATAATGTAGGTAGTAAAAAATTGGTAAATGAAAAATCAAGAAACAGGGATTTTTTAAAAAGGGATTTTTTTAAAACAATGACATTTTAAAAAGGCATCAAATCACTTCAATGGAGAAACTAGGCTGGAACAACTTGATATCACATGAAAAAATACAAACTGATTCCTACAATACAACATGCAAAAACTGAGTCTGAGACAGATAGACTTAAAGATAAATGTTAAGTATAAATCTTTTAATTTTATATTAAATATAAAATTGACTAAACAACAACAAAATCATATCTTCTATTCATCAAAATATACCTTAAAGAAAATTAATATACAAGCCAATGATTGGGAGAAAATATTCATAAAACATATTTGGCAAAGCACTTAAATCCAGAATAGATTAAAAACTCCTATAGGAATCCAAGAAGGTGGGTTAGGGAACAGCAGGGTAAAGGTGGGCAGCAGGTAGATTAGGGCAGTGCAGCAGTACCCAGATGGGCATTGGAGGAGTGGCTAGGAGTGGGACAATCTGGCCAGTGAAGTGGTGACCTAGCCAGATGCCAAAGGCTTGAGAGGGAAGCCCATTTATTTATTTATTTATTTTCCTCCTTTTCCTCACTCAGGTACCTGCAGAGAGGTGGGCCACCAGATGATTGATTGGTGTGCAGGCATGGACAATCCATGAGAAGGAGCCTAGCCATCACCTGTGGCTTGAATGGGAAGCCCTGTTGTTTCTTTTCTTTTCTTTTCTTTTCTTGTCTTGTCTTGTCTTTACTTCTCTCTTTTCTAACCCAGGTACCTGCAGAGAAGTGGGCAAAGAAATGATTGGCAGTCATGGACACCAATCCGGAGGAGCCTAGCTGGTCACTGGTGATCTGAGAGGAAAATTTCTTTTTTTCTTTTCTTTTCTTCTCTTTTCTTTTCTTTTATTTTCTTTTCTTCCTTCCTTCCTTCTTTCCTTCCTTCCTCTTTCTTTCTTCTTTCCTCTCTCATCATCCAGTTACTCATGGAGAAGCATGATACAGGGTGATTGATTTGTGGGCATGGATGGCCTACAGGAAGGAACCTATTTGTCAGGCTGTGTTCTGAGGTGGAGTCCCTCTGCATTTTCTCTCTCTTTTTCCACATCTGGATACCTAGAGAGATGCAGGATGTGGGGTGATTGATTGAAGGGCACAGGTGAACAATGAGGAGATTAGCTTGTTACTGGTGGCCTGAGAGCAAGGCCCAATTGTTTTGTTTTCTTTCTCTTTTCTTTCTCTTTTCTTCCTTCCTTCCTTCCTTCCTTCCTTCCTTCCTTCCTTCCTTCCTTCCTTCCTTCCTTTCTTTCTTTCCTTCCTCTTCTCTTCTCTTCTTTTCTTTTCTTTTCTTTTTCTTTCCTTCTTCTTTCTGTTTTTCTTCTTTCTGCACTCCTTGTCCAGGTACCCATGGAGAGGTGAACTGTGGGGTCATTGATTAGTGGGCATGGACAGATGACAGGGAAGAGCCTAGCCAGAAGCTTGTGGCCTGAGAGATAAGCTCTTTTTGTTGTTCTTTTTCTTTCTCTTTTCTTACTTTTTCCCTTTTTTCCTTTTTCTCTTTTTTTATTTTTTATTTTCCTATTTTTTCTCCTTTTTATTTCATTTATATTTCATTTTTATGCTTTTATCTTTTATTTTCCTTCTTTTAATTTTTTAATTCTTATTTCATTTATATTTCATTTTTATATGTTTTTATCTTTTATTTTCTTTCTTTCCGTTTTTTAATTCTTATATATGTTTTCATTCTTTTTCTCTCTCATTACTTTTTGTTCTTTTATTTTTTTTTAGTTAAACATGATAATACTAAAGATTTAGAATAATAAGAACCAAGTGTCAAAGAAGAACCTTAACACGAAGCCAGACAAAAAAAAAGCTAAGGAAAAAGAGAAACTGACCAACAATAAACCCATCAAGATAAACAGATGTCAAAACATCAGCAAAAACTTACAAGCCATACTAAGAAACAGGAAGATATTGCCCAGTCAAATGAACAAACTAAAAAGCAGGAGGAGACCCAGAATGTGAAACAACAAATCAAAGATGTCCAAATACCCTAAATCAATTCAATGAGATGGGGAAAAGATAAAGGATATTAAGAAGACATTGGGTGAACATATAGAAGAAATTTTAAGCACATAAAAAAATAACTCATCTTATGGTAATGAAAGTCACAATGGAAGAAATAAAAAATACACTAGAATCACACAAAAGCAGATTTCAATAGGCAGAGGAATGAATTAACAAAGTGGATGATAAGACATTCAAAACCATACTGACAGTAGAACAGATAGACAAAAAAAAAAAAGAAGAAGAAGAAGAAGAAGAAGAAGAACTCAGCAGACTCTCACGGAATTGAATAACAGCAAAAAAATTTCCCAACTCTTATGAGGGACATGGATATACAAGTCTAGAAAATACAGCATATTTAAAACAGAATAAATCCTAGCAGATCTATGCCAAGACACATAGTAATCAAACTGCCAAATGCCAAGAGACTCCTGAAAGCAGCAAGAAGAGATCCATCATATATAAGTGTTGATTAAGAGAAGATTAAGTGCTGATTTCTCATCTGAAATCATGAAGGTGAGAAGGTAGTAGTATGACATAATTAAGGTGATGAAAGAAAATATCTTCCAGTGAAGAATTCTGTATCCAACAAAATTGTCATTCAAAAATGAGGGAGAGTTAAAAATATTCACAGATAAACAGAAATTAAGAGAATTTGTTAACAAGAGTTCTGCCCTTCAAGAAATACTAAAGGGAGTTCTGTAGGTTTAAAGGAAAAGACAGGAGGAAGAGGGTTGGAGGAGAATGTGGAAAGGAAAACTATTAAACAAAAGGGTAAAAGAGAAACAAAAATAAAGTGACATATATAAACCTAAAGAAAATATAATGTAAGTACTGCTTTTACAGTACCAACATTGACTGTTAATGAATTAAACTCCCCAATTAAGAGGCAGAGATTGGCAGAAAGGATTAAAAATATGTAATCCATCTATATGCTTTCTGCAAGAGACTTACCTTAGACTCAAGGACACAAATAGGTTGCAAGTGAAAGTTTGGAAAACCAAAAAGTATACAGACAAAATATCAGACAAAATAGACATTAAATGCAAAACTGTTGTAAGAGACAAAGAAGGACATTATATATTAATAAAAGGTGCAACCTACCGAAAAGAAATAACAATCTTAAATATGTATGCACCTAACCAGGGTGCCCCGAAATACATAAGGCAAAAACAAAACTAAGGGGAGACATAGATGCCTCCACAATCATATTGGAGGATGTCAACACACCACTCAGCAATAGACAAAATATTGCATCAGAGGATCAGTTAAGAAAGAGAGATCTTGAATAATACATTACAGGGACTAAGCCAAATAGAAATATACAGAACATTACACCCCAAAACAGCAAGATATACATTCTTTTCAAGTGCTCATGGATCATTCTCCAGGATAGACTACATGTTAGGTCATAGAACAATTCTCAACAATTTTAGAAAGAAGCATTATCTCTGCCTACAACAGAATGAACCTGAAAACCAATAATGGCTGGAGAATTGGAAAATTCACAAATATATGGGAGTTAAGCAACACACTCTTAAATATTCACTATGTCAAGGAGGAAATTGCAAGAGAAATCTGTAAATATCTTGAAGCAAATGAAAATGAGAACATAACATATTAAAACTTGTAGGATGCAGCAAAGGAAGTGCCAAGAGCAAAATTTATGGCCATAAATGCCTACATTAAAAAAGAAAAGAGAGAACAACCAGCAAGATGGCAGCAGAGTAAGGAGATCCAAGTGAGCTTGTGTTACAGTATAGTTAGTAACCACCCAGAGCTATCTTAAGCACCTATTTGGGGCTAGGAGACCAGAAGAGTATCCTGCAACATCCTTGAAAGAATGGAAGGAGGAGACTGCCCATCTGCAGAGAAGATTTGTAAGTAGAGCACTCCACGCCATGGAGGCCAGTGCCTATACTTCACTGGTGGTGAAAGCCACCTCAAGAGCTTTTCTATGGCTGAAATTGGAATCTCTGTTTCCCAAAAATGGGGTGGGAAGAGATGGTTGGGCACCGGCTTCAGCTACTGATTAGTAAACACAGATGGCTAAAGTATTATCCTAAGTACAGCTAAAGTTTGAAACTGTCCAAGTCAGAGAGGCCGATAGCTGCCATTTTGCCATGAGGGAAAGTGGGGTGGACTGAAAATCACAGTCCTGGTATGGACCAGCTTCTCTCCATCTAGATCTGATTGCAGTTCTAGCCTAAGCCCCAGGCCCATCTCCAACAGGGAGGAAGTTGGCAGGACCTGCACCATCCACTCTGGGTAATTGCAGGAATATTCAGCTGGCACAGACTGAATAGTTGGAAGTCTACCTGGGCAACTGTGGTTATTTTGGACCCACATGGCATAGATTGCTGCCCACACGTGCAGCTAAATCCCTGCCCCAGGTAAGGGAGGAAAGGCCATGAAGCTTCATTAGTCTCTCTGGACAACTATAGATGGTCTTAGCCTGCATGACTTGGAGTATTACACATGGCTGTGGCTCTGTACCTACCCCTGGCAAAGAAGAAAGTTGGGAGAAGCTTCATTCATCCCTGGGGCAATGTGGGCAGCTTGAGCCTCCTCAGCATATAGCACCAATACATCCTTGGCTCCTACTACACAACCAGCAAGGGAGAAAGGGCAGGAAAGCCCTAAACTAAAGACAGAAAATGCACCCAGAATAAATACATCTAGTAAGCCAGATGCCAAGACACCAACAAAAAATTACAATCCACACCAGGAAACAGGAAATTATGGCCCAGTTAAAGGAACAAGATAAGCCTCAAGATGACATAAAGGAGTTCAGACAACTAATCATAGATGTTCAAACAAATCTCAATGAATTCAATGAGATGGCTAAAGAGATTAAGGATATTAAGAAGACATTGGATGAGCACAAAGAAGAATTTGAAAGCATACATAGAAAAAGAGATCTTATGGGAATGAAAGGTGCAATAAATGAAAATAAAAATACACTGGAGTCATATAACAGCAGATTTGAGGAGACAGAAGAAAAGATTGGTGAGCTTGAAGACATGGTTTCTGAAAGTGCACATACAAAAGAACAGATGAAGAAAAGAATGAAAAAAAATTGAACAAGGTCTCAGGGAACTAAACAATAAGAGATATATAAGCATACATGTCATTGGTGTCCTAGAAGAAGAGAAAGGAAAAAGGGCAGAAGGAATATTTGAAGAAAAATGATAGAAAATTTCCCAACCTTATTGAAGGAATAGATATCTGTGTCCAAGAAACACAACATACTTTCATCCAAATAAATCTGAATAGACAAACTCCAAGACATACTAATCAGAATGCCAAATATAAAGAGAGAATTCTGAGAGCAGCAAGAGAAAAGCAATGCATCACACATAAGGGATACCCAATAAGAATAGGTCCCAATTTCTCATCAGAGCCCATAGAAGCAAGAAGGTAGTGGTATGCTGTATGTAAGATACTGCAAGAGAAAGACTGCCAGCCAAGAATCTTTTATCTGGCAAGATTGTCTTTCCAAAATGAGGGTGAGTTTAGAATATTCACAGTTTATAACAAAGTGACCGGCCTTGCAGGAAATACTAAAGGATGTGCTAAAGTCTGAAAAGAAAAGACTGGAGAGAGAGGCTTGGAAGAGAGTCTAGAAATGAAGATTATATCACTAAAGTAACTAAAAGTCTCAAAAGAGTGGTAAAAATAAAATATGACATAAAACCCAAAGATCAAAATGAGTGAAATAAGAACTGCCTTAACTGTAATAACATTGAATGTTAATGGATTAAACTCCCCAATCAAAAGACACAGACTGGCAGAATGATAAGAAAATATGAGCATTCTATATGCTATCTGCAAAAAACTCACCTTAGACCCAAGGGTACCAATAGATTGAAAAGGCTGGAAAAAGATATTCTGTGCATGTAGTAACAACAACAACAACAACAACAAAAAGCCAGAGTAACTACACTTATATCAGGTGAAATAGACTTTAAAAGACACTAGTAATGCACAATCCGAGGAAGAAGTCAGGATAAATATTCCATTTACAATAGCAACTAAAAGAATCAAATATTTAGGAATAAACTTAACCAAGGATGTGAAGCACTTGTATCAGAAAACTACAATGCATTGTTAAAAGAAATAAAAAAGACCTAAATAATTGGAAAAACATTCCATGCTCATGGATTGGAAGACTAAATATCATTAACATGTCAATTTTACCCAAATAGATATACAGATTCAATGCATTCCCAATAAAAATTCCACCAGCATTTTGTAAACAAATGGAAAACACAATTATCAAGTTTATTTGGAAGGGTAAGGGGTCCTGAATAGACAGAAACATCTTAAAAAGGAAAAACAAAGTTGGAAGACTCTTATTTCTGGATTTTAAATCATATTACCTAGCTACAGTGGTAAAAACAGCATGGTACTAGCGTAAAGATAGACATATCAGCCAATGGAACCAAATTGATGGCTCAGAAACAGACCCTCAAATCTATGGTCAAAGTGATTTTTGACAAGCCTGTCAAATCCACCCAGCTCGGGCAGAACAGTCCATTCAACAAATGGTGCAGGGAGAGCTGGATATCCATAGCCAAATGAAAGAAAGATGGCCCTTATCTCACACCTTATACAAAAATTAACTCAAAATGGATCAAAGACCTAAATATAAAAGCAAGAACCATAAAGCTTCTAGAAGAAAATATAGGAAAACATCTTTAAGACCTGGTGGTAGGTGATGGATTCTTAAAGGAGATAAGGGGAGGGCTGAGAAGGACTACTGATGATTAATGTATGTAGAAGTTTTAATTAACTTTACTGTAAAAGTGTGGAAATGTATAGAGTTGATGGTAACACATTGTAGTGACTTACAGCTGGTTTATAAATGGGAATGTGGCTGGAAAGGGTAGTCTAGGGATGTAAATGTCAATTGAAAGAAAGCTAGAGAATAATCTAGGGACTGAATAATACATTGAACCCAGAAGTGGATGGGAATAGTGGTTGATGTGTACAGATGCAAGTGTCTTTCTGTGAGCTAGGTCACTATTGTAGGGTGGAGTAAATGTGGAGAAGCATGGGAAAATACAATTGGAGTCACCTATGGACTGTAGGTAACAGCAATACTGTAATATTCATGTATCTTTGCCAAAGATGTACTGTGTTGACAATGGGGGAGTATGGAAAAAGTGTGCCAAATATACTCTATGGACCATGGTTGGTGGTAATTGCCTGATGATATTATCTCATAATCTCTAACAAATGTCCCACCACAGTGTGGTGTGTTGATGAAGGGATGTTGTATGGGAATTCTACACATGTGCATGATTGTTTTGTAAGTTCACAACTTCTGTAATAAAAATATATTTTAAAAATAATGATAGGGTGGGTTCAGGAGAAAATACACCAAATGTAAGATATGGACTATAGTTAGTAGTAAGATTTTGATGATATTCATTCATAATTTGTAACAAATGTCTCAAAACAATGCAAGGTGTTGGTGGCTGGCTGATGAGACCTCTGTATGATGTTATGCATGTTTGCTTTGTAAGTTCACAACTTTTACTATACACTTATTGTTTATGTATATTCATGTATAAATGATATAATAATAGGGTGCATTGGGGAAAATACACCAAATGTAAGATACTTTGGTTAGTAGTAATATTTTGAGGATGCTCTTTAATCATTAGTTAAAAATCTTTCACCATAATGCAAGATATTGGTGGTAAGGGTGAGGTATGAGAGCCCTGTATGATGCTATGTATGTTTATTTTGTAAGTTCACAACTATTACTATATACTTATTGTTTATGTATGTTTATGTATGAGTGATATATGTCAATAAATCTAAAAAACAGAAACAAAAAAATATTATCTGTGGGTTTTCATTTATGCACTTTATCATGTTGAGAAAGTTTCCTTCTATTCCTACCATTCAAAGAGTTTTCATCAAGAAAGTATACTAGATTTTGTTAAATGCCTTTTCCTCATCAATTGAGTTGATAGTGTGATTTTTCTTCCTCAACTTAGTAATATGATGTATTACATTGATTGATTTTCTTGTGTTGAACCACCCTTGAATAACTGGGAGAAAACTCACTTGATCATGTGTATAAGATACTTTGGTTACTAGTAGTATTTTAAGGATGCTCTTTCATCATTTGTTAAAAATGTTTCACAACAATGCAAGCTATGGGTGGTGTGGTGAGGTATGAGAGCCTTGTATGAAGTTATGCATGTTTACTTTGTAAGTTCACAACTTTTAATATACACTTATTGTTTATGTATGTTTATGTATGAGTGATATATTTCAATAAATATTTAAATGCAAAAAAAGAAGAGAGAGCTAAAATAAAAAAACATAATTTCACATTTGGAGGAACTAGAAGAAGAACAGCAATCTAATGCCCCCAAAAAACATAAGGAAAGAAATAACAAAGATTATAGTAGAATTAAATGAAATTGAGAATGAAAAATAGAGAGAATTAACAAAACCAAAACCTAATTTTTTGAGAAGAATGAAATTGACAAACCCTTAGCAAGACTAACAAAGCAAAAAGAAGATACAAATCAAAGTATAAATGAGAGTGAGTACATCATTACTGACCTCACAGAAACAAGGAGTAACATAAGAGGATACTGTGAAAAATTGTATGCAAACAGGTAGGACAAATTAGATTAAATGGGTGAATTTCTAGAAACACACAACCTCCACTGTTGAAATAATAAATAGAAGAGTTCAACAGACCAATCACAAGTAATGAGATTGAATCAGTCATCAAAAACCTTCCCAGGACCATATGGCTTCACAGGTGAATTCTACAAATCATTCCAAAAAGAGCTAACATCAATCCTTTGCAAACTCTTCCAAAAAATCTAAGAGGAGGGAACATTAACTAATTCATTCTATAATGCCATCCTTATACCAAAGCCACTACAAAAAAAAGAAAATTACAGAACAATTTTTATAATGAACTTAGATGCAAATATCCTCAACAAAATTCTTGCTGATCGAATCCAACAGCACATCAAATGAATTATACACCATGATCAAGCTCTGTTCTTCCCCTCATTTCCCAAATAAATTCTTTTTACCAGCCTAACTAAAAAAAAATGAGAAAATGCAAAGCTACATGGCTTCCTAACATTGATACTGGCCACTGAAAATGTTTAATTCAGCTGACTGATACAGCTCTAGTAGGAACCACAGGACACAGCAGTGGTTAAAGAGTTCAGGATCCCTGTTGACAAGAGTACATACACCAGAAAGAAAATGGGTCATCTGCAGGGTGGGAGGGGCAGAGGGCTGAGAGTTGGGCAGGACAAGGGCAGGAAGGGCCAGCACCTGGCCTCCCAGTGGCAGGCCCAAGGTCAGACCAGGCCCAATGACCTGGCCCAGTTCACTCTTGCTCTTTTGGAACCATCCTTCTTTATATCAGTGGTTGTTGTAAATCATGTCACTGTGACCATGGGTGCAACTTGATACTTAGCTTCCTGAGGAACCACCAAACTATCTTCCACAGCAGTGGCAGTGGTGGCCTGTGCCATTTTACAATTCCACCAGCAGTGAATGAATGTTCCTCTGCCTTTCTCCACATCCTCTCCAACACTTGTCAGTTTTTTAAAATTAATTTTTTATTTTTATCATTTGTATGTTTATTGACAAGGTACATTAAAAAGAAAGAAACAAACAAAAAGACATTTTATCAGATTTCACATACAGATACTTCAAAAAAAGTTCCTCTACTTATTTTGTTGTTTTAGGATACCTCTTGGCCCTGGTATCAAAAATATTCCAGTATTGTGGATACCATCAGCCTAAAAAGCAGGCATGGGGTACAACCTGTAACATGACCTGCAACATAGTCAGTGAACAGAAATATACAGGGTTGGTTGATAATTTTTAAAATCTTCTGTACATTTTTGCATCAGGGATCCACCAAATGATGTGGCATCATGACAAATGAAAAGAGATTTAAAATGAAGAAGATGATTACGTAGACATACATGGGTTTCTTGTCTTCTCACAGAATGCATGAGGGGTGGCAACATGGGTGATTTAGAGAGCTCTTTTTCAGTTTGAAGAATTTTTACTTAACAACTCTGACTGGTGAGGAAGCTGCAAGATGAGATAAACAAACTTAGCAAACAGGTGGTCTTTCTATATATGATATGGCTTTCAATTTCTTTTGAATAGTTCCAGGTAAAATGTGAAGAAAAGAATTTATCTTTTAGTTCTTTATTCTCTTAAAGAGAAAATGAAAGCTACATGGCTTCCCAACACTGACATAGCCACCACAATTGTTTAATTTAGCCAAGAGATACAGATCTAGCAGAAACCACGGGATACAATGGTCCTTGGGTCTGAAACACTACATGGTCCCTGTCAACAATAGAAGATAGTATCCATGAGTTAGTGCATGTGCTCATCAGTGATGGTTCCACACTAGAATATGTCTGAGTGGATTCCAGAGATCTTTACAGACATGTGAGGAAGACCCCAGTTTTCAAGACTGTCAGGAAAATATCCCATCCTGTTTCTAAGCCCAATTACACTCCTTGAAAAATAATCAGAGAAGGAATCCCCCCAATCGACACATTTTCAAGAAAGCAAGTATCCGAGATGCACAAATTGAATGTTTGTTGTGAGGGCTGTATTTTGGCCTCAGTGGTTGCCCTGCAACTGGATCCTTAATGCCTTCAGCTAGAAATGTGCCACTTGAGCTGAATTTCTGAATTAAAGTGGACATCACAGATTTCACAATGAAATGTCTGGTTCTATAGCCCTGAACCCTTATGGCCATTCTGCATTTTTAATCTTGATCCAGGTCTAGGATAGAATTTCATTGGACCAACCCCATGACTGAGCTTCAACCATGGTCTTGTGTTTGGATCCTCTGTTGTGTGCCTGTAGCTGTAATGGGAAGTTCACAGCCAGTTTGCAAAGTGAACAATAAAGTGATTTTTTGTGGGGTAGGGTGCTTTTTTTTTTTTTTTTTTTTTTTT
>JAQZBX010050476.1:0-19647 GCA_029593785.1 Cabassous unicinctus | reverse complement strand
AAAATCAAATTTTTCACAATACATACAAATATTTATAAAATGATATATAAATACATATGCATATATGTGCATTTGTTTACATAAATGTTATTTTATATAGATAGATAGATAGATATAGATATATATATATGTGTATTTTTAAAGGTGCTAAGATTACCTAAATATTACTCAGAAATTACAGGGATTCCCATGTTCCCCACCTCCCACACCTCCCACAACATCCCACACCACCATCCTTCATCAGTGTGGCACAACACCCGCAATGGATATACACATCCTGGGGCCTTGCCACCGAGCATGGACCACCGTTCACATCGTAGACCACACTCTCTCCCTCACAGTTCTGCATGGTATATGCTGATGGAAAATGGCCTACATCCGTCACTGCAACACCACTCAGGACTACCCCCAAGTCCCAAAAAGCCCCTGTATTTCAACTGCCCCTCCTCTCCCTGCCCCAAAAACGTCCAGTGGCCACCGGCTCCACCTCACTGTTACAATTTCTTCCATTGCTTGAATCACAATATGTCTACAGCAGAACACCACCAAGTCCACTCTAGTCCACAGCTCCTCCCCCAATCCTGAGGGGACTGGGATGGTGATGTCCCCTCCACCTCCAAGTGAGAGAGGGCTTATATCCCATATATACGGTGGATGGGTTTATCCTGCCTGCAGCTGCAGGCCCTCTCCATTCCCTGGGATGACCATTGCCCATCATCGTCTCCTCGCCAGGCCACTTGGATGAGTCCATTGAGCTGTAGGGTAGGAGTTGCAGCTGCACCGAGATTCCAGGCACAGCTGGCACATAGGTAGGCCAGAGGCTTCAGTCTCTGGAAGTATACCTAACAACTCCAGCATCACATATAGGTTTGAATAGAAGGGACTGATGGACCATGTGCAGGGAGGACTTATTTGAGTCCAACTCTGTCACTCTCAGGAGCACAGATTCCAGTGAAGAGCCCACTAATTAGGCATCAATCTCTGGGACTATAAAGGACAGTGGATTTATTTGTAAAAATCATTCTACCAAGCAATAGGGGGTTGCTGATGATTTCAGACACATTCCTAGATGCTGAGGACAATTAGAAAAGACATTGTCATTGTAGTTTTCCTGAACTCACAACTCCCAGTATTTTTCTCTGCTTACCCTCATTCTGAAGATGGGCCTAATGAAATTACTTGGACAAAAAACAAGAAGAGTGCCTAATCAAGTTTTTTTGGTGGATACCATTCTGATAGCCTTCCAGGGCTATATTTCATTGATTTTTATGGTGCCAGTTGGAAAGGTTAAATGTGCAACAAGATTAAGGGTAGGCAAGCTTGTAAAGACTTGTGTTCATCAAAAGCACAGTTAAATCCAGTTTCTGACCCTAAGTGACACCCCACACTTGGTGAGTGATGGGCATGGCAAAATCCATCTCCCAGAGAAGCAGGACTTCCTCCTGAAAGCTCACGGGGCAGAGGGAAATTTATAAAAGGCCATTTGACAAGGTTAATAAAGAACCATTGCATTTTATGGACTGTGAGGGCTGGGGCTTTTGAAAGTAGAGACTTGGGCTCTCTATGCACCTTTGATCTAGGAAACTAGGAGAATATTGTCAGTATTCCTATAAGCTTAAGAATGGGGTTATTTTCCTGCTTAGAACTTGGCAGAAGATAAGAGACTTCGAATAGATTCACCAGCACACCACTAAGTGTGTTTGTGTGATACACCCATAGTGGAACAAACCTTAAATCCACAAATCTTAAGTGCACAAAGCAGTGAGACTCAGTCTTTGTATTTCTTTGGATAAATTTTAAAGTTTCAGGAAAGTACAAAACAATATAGATAGAAATAACCATACAGATATAGCTCTCCCCCATAAAAATGAATAACAGCATGGTTTTACCATATTTGTTTTGGGTTTGTTTTTTTTTCTCATTTAAAAAATTTTATTGAAGTATATCATTCATTCATGAATATACATAAATAATAAGTGTATAGTAAAAGTAGTGAATTTACAAAACAGATAGGCATATCATCGTACATGGCTCCCACACATCACCCCACCACCAACACCTTGCATTGTTGTGAAACATTTGTTAAAAACTGTGAAAGAGAATCATCAGAATATTATTACTGGGAAGAGAATGTGGCTCAAGCAACTGAGCTCCCACTTACCACATGGGAGGTCCGTAGTTCAGTTCCCTGTGCCTCCTAAAGAAGACAGCCTGCTGGATTGACAGGCAGGTGTGGCAAGCTGACACAACGAGACACAAGAAGAAAAAACATAATGAGAGACACAACAAAGCAGGGAGCAGAGATTCCCGGTGCCTCCTAAAGAAAACAAGCAAGACAGCAAACTGACGCAACGGGCAGGTACAGCAAGCTGACACAACAAGATGATGCAACAAGAGACACAAGAAGAAAAAACATAATAAGAGACACAACATAGCAGGGAATGGAGGTGGCTCAAGCAATTAGGTGCCTCCCTCCCACATCGGAGATCCCGGGTTCAGTTCCTGGTGCCTCCTAAAGACACAGCACACAGCAAGTACAAACAAGGAGGGGGTGGGGAGAAATAAATAAAAGAAATCTTTAAAATATGTATTATTACTAACGATAGCCCATATCTTACATATGGTATATTTTCCCCCAACCCACCAGATTATTAACACCCTATATTAGTATTATATATTTGTTATAGTTCATGAGAGGTTTTCATGTTTGTGCTATTAAGCACAGTCCATCTTCTACCGTATCACCATGCTTTGTACAGTCCATTCAAAGTGCACACCCAGTGGCTCTCATTTTCATCACAGAGTTATGCTGTCAGCACCTCACTCAATATTAGAATGTGTTTTCATTACTCCAAAAGGAAAAATCCTATAACCCCTTATACCCGCCTCTAGTTGACTCTTAGAATTGATATAACTTCATTGCCACTGCTGCAAAAATATTACAATATTACTCTTAACTATTGTCCATAAGTTACATTAGTTGTACTTTTCCTATGTATCAGCATATTCTTAACACTTTTTAAAAGAACATTCTTATATTTATACTATTAACCACAATCTTCATCCACCACCAAAATCACGATGTTATACAGTCCTTAGATTATTCTCTAGTTTCCTTTCAATTGACATTTACATCCACAGACTAACCCTTTCAGCCACAATCACATTCATAAACCAGCAGTTAGTTATACTCACTATAATGGGTTACCATCAACCCTCTTCATTTCTGCACTTTTACAATTAACCTTATTAATAATTCTATATACATTAAGGATCAGCTCTCATTCTCAACCCACATTCTATCTCCTGGTAACCTATACTCTAGAGTTGATCTCCGTAAGTTTACTCATTGAATTTAGTTCATATTAGATCGTACAAATACTTGTCCTTTTGTGTCTGGCTTATTTCACTCAATGTAATATTCTCTAGGTTCATCCGTGTTGTCATGTGCGTCCCGACTTCATTTCTTCTTACAGCTAAATAGTTTTCTATTGTATGTATATACCACATTTTGTTTATCCATTCTTTGGTTGATGGACCCTTGTGTTTCCATATTTTAACAATCGTGAGTAATGCCACTATGAATATTGGTGTGCAAATGTCAGCTCTTCTGAATATATTCCTAGTAACGGGATTGCTGGATCATACAGCAGTTCTATATTCAGCTTCTTGAGGAACTGCCAAACTGTCTTCCACAGGGCCTGCACCATTCTACATTCCTACCAACAGTGAAAAGTGTTCCTATTTCTCCACATCCTCTCCAGCACATGTAGTTTTCTGGGGTTTTTGTTTGGTTGGTTGGCTGGTTGGTTGTTGTTTTTTTTAAAAAAAATGGCCCTTCTGTAAGGTGTGAAATGGTATCTCATTGTAATTTTGATCTGCAGTTCCCTAAAAGCTAGTGATGTTGAACATTTTTTATGTACTTTTTGGCTATTTGTCTTTCCTCTTTGGAAAAAATGTCTATTTAAATCTTTTCCCCATTTTTTAATGGGGTTGCTTGTCTTCTTATCTTTGAGCTGTTTGGGGATTTTTTAAGACATAAAGTCATCTTTAGACATGGCATTATGTAGAGTGTTGGTTTTAGGTGTTTAAGGGAGGATCGTTAGCAACGCACGGACAAGATAAAAGGCTTATTTTTCTTTCTCATGGAAGTAAGCTTTGGATGACCAAAGAGCAAGCTTCCTTCCACCTTCTTGCTTTATCATCTCTTAGAGTGGGGCCCTTGTCCAAATAGCACCACAAAGTCCTCTTTCCAGCCAGTAGGAAGGAAAAGAGGAGGTGGCAGACTAGCAAATTCTTCTCACGCACGTGGCCTTGTTCTCATCTCCCAGTGAGCAGGACTTCGTCCCATGGGAGATGTGAACGCTGCCACAGCTCTGCTGGCCGTGCGCCCAAGGACCAGTCAAGGGCTCTTTTACTAAAAGGGAGAAGGGGAATTGAAAAGGGGGGGCACAACATCACCTCCAATTCCACCCCTCTCCCCACCACCCCAGGTGACACTTCTGCCCTTAGTTTGGTGTGTATATTTAAAGTTTATGTAAATGTACATATGTCTTGTAATTATATGTGAATGGTGATACTGAATACATCATCCCACCATTTTTTCTTACATCAGATATGCATTTGAGGTATATCCATACTGGTCTATTTATCCATATGTAGTTTTCTTGTTTTCCTTTAACTACAGTTAAGAGTATTACATTTTATAAATATATCTTTTTTTTTTAAACATTCACCTATTTGGCCATTTTGGTTGTTTTCACTTTTTCACTAGGATAAAAAATACTGCAGTGAACGTCTTTGTGCGTATATTGTCATGAGTGCATGAAAAAGAGTTTCTCTTGGGTCTTTACCTGGAGTTGCTGGATTCTAGCTTATGCGTATTCTTAGCTTCACTAGATACTGCCAAATTGTTCTCCAAAATGGCTTTACCAATTTACATACCCACCAGCCTAATTTGAGAGAGCCATTTCCCCATTCTTGCTATTCTTAATATTGGCAACATCTCAGTCTGCACCATGTGATGTGGAAAAATCTTCCATAATGAAAGTTAATTTCTGTTTTGAGTTTTGTATTCTGCTTGGGGTAGAAGCTCTTTCTTAATTAATTTTGATTCCTCACCTTCTCGGAGGGATGTTTATAGAGAGACAGGGTGGGCAGAGGACATTAGGCCTTCATGTCATTATTTTTTAAGAACTTTCTTGAGGTATCATTTACAGTCTATAAAATCCTGTGTTTTATGTGTACAATTCAAGGGTTTTTAGCATAGTTATGGAGTTTTGCCACTATCACCATGATCCAATTCTAAAACATTCCCATCATCCCAAAAAGATCCCTTGTGAGCACTTGAAGTTACTGCCCGTTCCCCTGGCAGCCCAGGCTGCCGGCAGTCTACTTTCTGTCCTTAGATTCGCCTTTTCTGGACAGTCATATAAGTGGAATCCTACAATATGTAGCCTACAATGCCATTATGCCACCCTGGCTTGGTGGCACATGCCATAGCCACATTTCTGTACAAGTCAGCACAGCCATGCCACCAAGCCCCGCGTGTCGTCCCGATTCTGAACCTCCAGGCCCCCGCTTTTCAAAACCCTTCGCACCCCCAGGATGGCCCAGGCTGGGGGTCCTTTGTTGAGTGTACCACAGGCACCTCACAGAGGTTTCCAAGAAATAATGTGGCCCTGAAAGAGCCTGGCTGCTTCCTTCATAGGGGTCAGTGAGAAAAACACTGACTGTCATGTCTGAGCCAAGTGATCCCAGTAATTTTACCGACGAATTGGGTCAAGTACATGAGCTTCAGAGTAGTATATCGGTCCAGGCAGGTGATCGTAACGGGCCTTTTTCATGCTCTGGGTTAGTATTTGCAGTTCTTACAAAAATATACTGAGGGATCCAACAGCCAGCAAGGGTAAAATCTCTTCATGTTTCTGAGCAGAAACTGTAAGTGACAGTAATAGCTACACGTCCAACTCAGAGGCCAGGGTTGTTGTTGTCTTCTACCCATCACTCTGAGAATTGCAGTTTGATCAATGACTTAGCATTCTTGGCTTGTTACTGAAAAATGTGCAATGCCACAAAACCACTTTGAGAAGGAAGTCATCTAATTCAATTTGTAATTCCGCCTTGTTAAAGAGAAAGTGGTGATAATGAGAAACGTTGTTGCTGATTTAAATATTAATTCTAAATGATGTCCCTGTCAGGAAAGAATAATTCTATTTGGGAGTGGGTGGATGTCTTTTCTGAGATGCCTGATGGACTGGTGACTGAGTTCTGGAGTGACATCTGTTTCCCAGGGAGGAGCTCAGCCACAGCCCTCTGGGAGCATTTCTTTGCTCTTTCTGTTGTCCGTGTATCAGGTGTGGTACCTGCAAGAGGGAAATGCCCTCAGGTGGGCAGGAGTTACTGAAATGTCTGCACCAGCTGGAGTCTCTTTATCTCTGTGAAGCCACTCAGGCCTCTTCCGCTGGTGCTGATGGGAAGCTCCAGAGGGCCAGTGATAGAGCGTGGTTCTCAATTAGCCAAGTTTCTGAGAAGTCAGCCTAAAGCAGCTATAAAGACTCTGCCCCCTCAGAAAGAAACCACGAGGGCTGCAGCCTGAACCAGCGACCTCCAGTGAGGGAGCATCAGTGCACCTGGAGTTTCTCCCGAAGCCCTCCCCGTGCCCTCAGCCTCTTCTGCAGAAACAGCCACTGCTGTCCTGCAGGGGAGCTGGAGTCCCTTACCTCGGCGTGCTGGCCCACCAGGATGTCATTCTCAACAGAGCCTGCATAGTGCAAGTGTTGGTTCACTCACTGATTCATTCACTCCTTCTTTCACTGGTTCATTTATTGGTTCGTGCTTTGATTCACTCACCCCTTCATTCACCCCTTCATTCATCCCTTCATTCATTGATTCATTCATTGATTCATTCAGCCCCTCATTCACTGAACATCTATTTTTGTGCTCCACGATCACACGCACTAGGCAAAAGTGATAAGTAAGTCAGGGTCCTTGTCCGCAAGCATCATCCACAGGTCCACAGCAGAAATCACCGTTTGCAGCCCTGGGCTGATTCTGTTAGATGATGCCTTGGCTGGCCCACAAGATGTGGTTTCAGCCATGTTTAAAGTCAAATTAAGTGCCTTGTTTGAAATATCAGGGGCTTTCCCCTAAAACATATGGCCTTACAGAAGCATTTTAAAAAATCAAAGAAAGCTGCCACAGAGACCATATTCACACGTGTTACGGAGGCTAGAGATGGCCAGAGGTGGCTCCCTTCAGTTTTCATGATGCCTCCCTGATGCTTCTCTCCTCCGCCTTCAGGTATGTCCCGAACCGTGCTATCACGTATCTTGTCTTATTATTCGTCTCATACCTGCCCTGGTTTACTCACTTGAATTAGCTGCCTGGTCCTTATAGGCATGTATTTGACTTTGTCATGTTTGGTATAGCGTAGATGTTCTTAATGGGGTTATCACAGAACAGTGGTCCTCAAAACCACCAGGATGAGCGGCCAGGAGGCTTGTGACATCCAGGATTGTGAGGCCCCAACCCAGTTTCTGACTTGGTTGAGCTGACAGGGAGCCCAGGAATTTGCCTTTCCATCAGGTTCCAGGGATGCCGATGCCGCCGGCCTGGGGAGCACGCTGTGAGAACTGCTGGCCTAGCAGCAGCCGCGGCACGTGCAGCTTGTTCAGACCCGGGGAATCAGAATCTAGGAGGAAGGAGGATAAGAGGAAAGGACTCCCAGCCCATATGTTCCGGAAACACCCTCCAGGTGACTCTGATATCCCCATCCTGCCTCTGAGTCACCAGGCTAAGGTGCTGCGGTGCATCTTAGACTGCCCTTCAGCTCCAGGCTGAAGCTGAGAATCCTCTCCTGCTAGATTCTAAAACCGATCAGCCTCTCTTCAGACAGCTCCTTCCCGTCTGTGACTCCAATTAGATGCATGTTAGACCTTCTCACCCTACTCTACGTGCCTTGCTCTATGCTTTCATAGCTTTTGTCTCCCCAAGTTTGTTGTGAGAATCATGTTAGTTAATGCACCACAGTAGTTAGAACAGGCATATTGACAGAACACAATAAATGTTATCTTCTAATAATGCTATTACTATTATCTTTATATCATTATTACCATGGTGTGAGTAAACATGAAGCCTTAGGAATGGATGAGGTCACTTAAGGAAAACATGGAAGCTGAAAAGAGTATTCTAATGATGGAATCTTTGGAAAGACTTTAGTAGGACAAAGGAAAGAATAGTGATCTTAAAAATCAGCAGATGTAATAATTGACAGATACAGTTCTTATTCTGTGCTACGTATATATATGTATTGTGTGTATTCATTTATAGTCATATATATTTAAACCTGATGCAAATCCCGTGAGTAATATTCTAATCTATATTTGACGAATGAGTGAACTGAGACACAGGATTTAAGTCACTTGCCCAATATGCCACGGGCAGTGTGGGCTGGGATAAGGGCGCCGCTGGCTCCTCAGTCCATGCCCCAGGCGCTGCCCTCTCCCCTCAGCAGGGTGCCTGGGAGAGAGGGGCAACCAGGGCAAGGTCGGGAGGAGGGCTGTGTCGAGCCACCAGCAGGGGAAGGAGGAGGCCCCGGCCAAGAGTAGGTTCAGGAGAGGGTTACTTTGGTTGCCTCGCCAGCGTCTGCCCCCACGTCGCCCCGGAACACCTGGGGGTCGTTCTTTCAACCGCACAGAGAACAGAGGGCACCGGGAACCTCTAGCTCCTTCCATAGCTAAAGCAGCCCTAAATCTGAGCTTTTTTTACTCAAAGCAATATTCTTTTCTCTATGTTAAAAGCCAGTTTTAGTTGAGTTGTCTGTGCCTTTTCTCCACAAACTTGCTAACAAATATAGAAATACTGGGAAACTGGGAGGATAGTTCCTGTTACGGTGTGGGAGGAGGGCGGCAGCGAGGGCTGTGGTGGTCCAGGTGCTGGGCAGCAGCCGCAGCAGTGCAGAAGTGAATGGGTGTGCCGGGTGCCAATGAAGCCTTATTTAAAAAGGAAAAACAAGCGGTTTTTGGCCCTCGGCCCCTTGTTTGCCAGCCCCTGGTATAAAATATCCTTTACAGAAGTTTATTGGTGACACGGAGAATAAAGAAGCTACGTGAGCAGCCTCCCAGCATCACACAAATCCTCCTTCCTCCCGCCTAGCCCTGCAGCCTGGCAGCCCGGGATGGGCTGGGGTGCCGTGTGGTGACGAGCAGGGTGGTCACAGTTACGGTGCCTCCTGGAGCGCCTGCTTATGCAGTAGCCAGCTTACACTGCCATGTTCAGGGGGTGCTGGACCTTGAGCAAAGGATGGAGCCACGCTCTGCCTCAGCTTCTTCATCTCTTAGTGAAAACAGAAATAATCCCTACTTTAAAGAGTTGTTCCAGAATTAAGTTTAATACTTTAAAGCCCTTAGAACAGTGCCTGGTATGTGGAAAGGGCTAAAAGCATGTAGCAGTTACTTTACTTTAATACTGGTGTAGGGCCAGCGCCAGCATCAGCACCAGCACCAGCACCAGCAGCCGCACCATCACCAACATCAACACAACACCAGCATCCGCATCACCAATATCAGCACCAATATTAGCATGATCAGCAATATCAGCACAACACCAGCATCCACACCAGTATCGGCCTCCTCAGCAGCATCAGCACCAGTTGCAGCACCTGCACCAGCATCCGCACCAGCATCAGCACAATACCAGCACAACACCAGCATCCGCACCAACATCGGCATCACCAATATCAGCACCAATAATAGCATGATCAGCAATATCAGCACAATACCAGCACCTGCACCAGCATCAGCACCAGCATCAGCACCTGCACCAGCATCAGCATCACCAGCATCACCGGCACCGGCACCGGCACCGGCACCGGCACCGGCACCGGCATCGGCACTTCCCGAGTCCTGAGAAAAAGGCCACCAGTCTGTGCTTTTGCTTGTTGCTTGGTAGCTTAGCAACAGGGACCATTTCCAGTCGTTGGTCAAGAGAAAGTTCTGAGTCTCCTTCAGAGTGTCAGCTTCCCTCCTGTGAACGGGGGTTTGGGGCTTTTGCTTTCCATAAACCAGCTGCCTCTACAGTGAATTACCAAGGAGGTGTTGGTCCTAACTGGCCGGCTTGTAAAGGGAACAGGAACTAGCGGAAGGAGCCTGGGAACTGTGCACGCCGCGCAGCGCTCTGTCTCCAGTGGAAACTGATTAAGAGGCTCTGAAGCCCACTCTGATTTGGTGACTCCTTCCAAGCCGCCGTGTTGGAAAGTCAGGGTCGCTCCCCGGCCTCATCGCTAACAGAGCTCCTTCTCTCTGGAGAATTCGCTAAGTTTGCAGTGGCGGTTTGGCTGCCAGCTTGTTGCTCTTAGTAATACACGGTTATAAAATATGCAGCAGAAGATATCGTTTGCCTTCTGAGCAGACACTTCAGGCTGTGAATTCTTAAACCTGAGGCTGAGATGGAGAGACATTTTTGGCAGTTAACCTTGTCTCTTTACTCCTCAGAGCACGGGAGATCTGATTTGTGTTTCCGACTCATTCTTGCTGCATGCTAAAGGGGAGGGAGATTTCAGTCTCGTTCTCTTAAAAATTAACAGCCGTCAGACATGACACTTGCTAGGCCAGTCTGTGGGCAGGCGGGAAATGCACAGCTTGTTTTATTTTCAGGTCACTGTGAATATCTGAGCTACAAAACTATTTTCCCCTAAATGTCCTAGCAAATCTATAATTCAGTATGTTTAAGAAGCAGTTTAACATTTAAAAATACTCACTGGGATGCTGTGGTTGGCAGAACCGTGGTTTCGGAGGTGTTAGTATTACAGACAATCTGAGGCGAAGGGAGCTGTTTGAGACTGTGCGGGTGCGTAAGCGCATTCTGTTGTGAAGGGGCTGGTTGGCTCCAATCCAGAAGGGGAAGCTGCCTCCTTTCCTGTTGTCTCAGAAATTTGTAAAGAAGATGTTGTACTCTAAAATGGAGGTATAAGGTGGAAAATGTAGGCACGTTTTGTCCAGTGCATGGGAATCACTGGGGATAGTGTTAAAATGCAGATTCTGATTCCAGGGTGTGGGCCTGAAAGTCTGCATTTCTGTGGTGTGGAGGCCGCTGCCCCGTGGACCACACGTTGAGTAGCCAGGCTCCGCCCCAGATAAGGAAGTGAAATGGCCTTTTCCCACCTAAACTAAGGGGAACTTGGGTGCAGAGCCTCTTCGGCCAGTTCACCAATAAGCGGAGCCAGCAAGCAGAGTGGGACCTTTTGCTTCCCAGGAGTCCGTGAAGTACCAGGAAGTTTTGATACTCTTTGTCTGACGAGAGAATGAGAAGAATGGTCTGGATCCCCAGGAGTTCTGCCTCATGTTGGTTCCTTGAAGACTTAGCCAGACAGCTTTGCACAGCCACCCTGTTGTGATGCAATTTCTTGTCCACTCTATTTTTTTATTGTTTTGCTTTGTGTTTTTGTTTTTTGTTTTTTAATTCACTCTGAAAGCTTCAGTAAGCTCTCTTCAATTTACACTTGTTTAATGGCAGCTGGATACAGCATCTTCATTTTTTATACACAAGGATTTGCTAAATAAAGTGTCCCTCCAAACATTTTCCATGCCACTCTTTATTCTGCAGCTTCTCAGGGTTCATTGTGAGTGGGCTGAAGAAGCGCTTGCAGCATGTTCTTGAGTCTTTTTCCATGTTATCTCTTCTTCCAACCTGCTCCTGGACTCAAGGAGGGAGTCTTCTACATTCCGTAAAATTCTGTGGTTTCCAGAAGATAGCAAACGCTGTGTGAGTACGGTGCCATCTAACCCAGCAATCCTCCATCCTGCCTGCATATTAGAATTATCTAGGGAGCAGGTGGGCCCATCCAAAGCAGCCGAATCAGAAACTCTTGAGTTGGGACCCAGACTGCTGTAGTTTTTAAAGCTATCCAGATGAATCTAATGCCCAGTTTAGGTAGAGAACCTCTGTTCTAATCAATGTAAATTTTAACTTCAACAAAGGTTGCCTACAGAGAGTTGGCTTAGAACTCAAAAGTAAACCATTTACCTGAGGTGATGTAATGGGCATCTCTGCTTCCAGTGATAGTGTTTCTAAGTGCTACACGCTGGCTGGTTGGCTTGAGGCTCCTTCCAGGGCCCGTCCAGGATGCAGCTAAGAACTACTTTCCCAGACTCTTTGCAGTGAGGGCTTCTGTGCGTGATTTAGGCTTCTTTCATCAGAAGCTCGTATCAAATTTGAATTTGGACCAGAGTCTCCTCTGCATCTTCTGGGGCTGGTGCAGATTGCGGTGGAGGTCGTTTGTGCTTTGGCAGGAGCTTTCTGACTTGACAGCTCCAAGGAGCTCCATGGTGGCCCAGTTGTGTGATGTGGCGGTGACACATATTCCTGGAAGCTAGAAACCTGGCCTGGAAACGCCCTCCTCACCCTCCCAGTGATCCTGTAAGTCATTAAAACCTCTGCAGTTAAACCCAGACCCATGAATACAGCAAATGAGAAAGTACAAACCATAACAACACCATCAAAAGACTGAAAGGGGAAAGAGAATGCAACAGCACCAAAAGCCATTTAAAAACTCGGACTTCCACTGCTCTCCTTGGATCCTAACTCTTGGAAAAATGGATTCGGATCGAAGCATGTCCTCCCAGCCCAGGCTCATTTTTGCCTTTTTACAGAAAACACTGTATATTCATAAAAAGAGGCCAGTTTACTAAATCGCATGCAGGGTGACAGATTGAAGATACTAGGGTGTGAAATTTGACCCTTGGTCAGCATTTTTACCTGCTCTGGAAATGAGTCATATTCCCATGAAAAAGTAATGCTTTCTAATTATTGGAACTTCCTAGTACTAATTAGGGTCCCCCCCTTTTGTTTTTTGCTAGCTTAATTGAATCAGTGTTTTCTTTAGCACTTGAGATTGAGGCCTTCATGTTGTATGCTAAGGATTGCAGCTGTGGGTAGGTGGCACTTTTCTACTTCACCAGTCACCTCACCTGTAAGCCGCCCTGCTCCAGGGATCTCGAGACGGTCCAGCACTCTCTTCCAGTGTGATGGACAGATAGCGATTGTGACTTGGCTGGAGCAAGTCTCTCAGCTGTGAGCATTGCCTAGAGACTCTTTTCCAGGGATGATTGGAGTAATGCTTGGTAATTGAATGCCCCTTGTCAACTTAATGGACTGGAAGAAATTTAAGTGCTCAGAAAACTGTGATCAGATGTGCTAATCTTGATGAAAATGACTATGGCTTGAAAGGCGGTAAATTTCAAAGAGAAAGAGTCTTATAAACCAGCTTCTGAGTTTGTGTTTTATCACCAGATAGACGTGGGAGGATTTGGTATTTAAATGTTTCAGCATTTTTGTTTTGGTGTGAGAATGGAAATTTCCATTGCTAGTGAAATTAAATGGGCTTTCACCGTGCCAGCACTACCACTGACAGTTTTCCCAGAGCATGGCTGTGTTTGAGAGTGTGGGCTCTAGCCCAGCAACTGTACTCCTGGGTACTGTCCAGGGGAAATGGGTGCACACATGCGCACCAAAAAACACGCACTGGAATGTCGCTAGGACATGGCCCAAAGTGGGACACCACCCACACACTCAGCAGAGGAAGGGATAAAGCAGTCATGGCGCCGCCACACCATGGAACAGCATCCAGCAGGGAAAACGGTGGTCTGCAGTCGCAGCTGCACGCAACAGCACAGGCGAAAAAGCTGGTCACACGCAAGTGCAGGAGGAGAAACCCATTCACACCAGGTACCAAAGCAGGCCGAGCTGATGGATGTGACTGGAAGCCAGCTCAGGGCTACCCCGGGGCGAGCGCAGGGCCTGCAGGGGACAGCTGGGGGGTTCCTGGTGCCTCTTGCTCGCCGCAGATGCTGGGGGCAAGGTGGGTTCACTTTGTGGAAATGTGCTGTGCTCTACACTTACCATGCGTGTCCTTCGTCCAGGTAGAGTACTTTTCAGAAAAGCTTGAAAAATAAAAAGAAGAGTAGGGACAGCTCTGGAGCCTGACAGACGGCCTGGAATCACTTCACAACTGCAGGAGCTGGAGAAAGTCCCCTGGCCGCCCTGGGATTCAGTGTCCTCACATGTAAAATGGGAATCGTGAAAAATCTACCTCTGAGAAGGCGGTGGCACTCTAGAAGTCTTTGTTACATTCCGGGAAAAAAAATACAGGAAGGATGCTTCAAACCTAATTGAAGTTAACGGTGGTTGGTTGGCTCTTTGGAAGAGAAGTGTTTTGTAAAGTCAGAATCCTTTCACGTAGCATTCGTAACCTCAGCTTCTCCTTTTCAGGTTTTTCTTGGCAACTCAATCACTGCTTGTTTGTGTAACTGTTGGGAGAAAGGGAGGAAATAAAAGCTTTGTTTGTAGGCGGACAGGGACAGGAAGCAAAATGCCCCTTGGCCCATTTCCTCCCAGTAACAAAGATGAGCTGCAGACACATCTCAGGGTGTTTCAGCTTTCTTGGCTGCCCAAGGCCTGGTTACACAATGGGAATTTATTCACTCGGTTTGAGGCTGGGATAAAGGTCAAAATCAGGGCGCCTTCCCGCCCGTGTTTCCAGCAAGGTAGGTGTCACGATGAATCGTCGGTTTCAGCTCTTGTGCTTCCCCACTCGACAGTCCGCTTGGCTTTTCGCCTGCTCTTCCGTTTGCTCATTCATTCATAGGTTTTCAGGGGCAGGGCCTGCTGTAGGTGAGCATTGGGCATTGTGCAGCTTTGCTTTCCTTCTTTTATTCTTCCTGAAAGCTGAGAGATGACTAAGCCTGTGATTTAACCGCCCGTGTGTGTGTAAATCGGCAGCAGAGCTGTGGCCGCATTCAGATCTAAATAAACAAGTCTGGACAGGCAGGACCGACTAGCATTTCCAGGACATTAAGTCCGGTTAGAAGGAAGGGCCTTCCTCGGGACAGCACATTGCCAGTGTTGCTACCCGTAACCTGGTTCATTGAGCGTAATCCATTGACTGGACTGAAAGCAAAGCCTCAAGGGACCTGGCTGAGGAGTGCAGCAGCGTCCCGGGCGATCACCCCAGAGGCACGTTGCCATTGAAGGGTGCCTGAGAGACTGTCTTGTTGCTTCCATCTCTGAAGGTGGTTAAGATACTGTTTTCAAAGCTTGCTCCACCCATCTCTGCCATCCTGTTGGCTGAGCCCTCCAGTGGCAGCTTAGGCCCCATTGGAAAAGGGCAGCCATGGTGCGGATAGCCACATTTTAAGATGACTCGGCTCTGCCACAGGTCACCCAGCCTCTATAGCTGGCAAATGGGAGTGGCATGCTCCCATCTAGAGCCTGCCAGGAGCTGCTACCTGTTTCGCTTCAGGGCAGACGCCCCTAGAAGGAGTTGGCAAAGCACGGAGAGACCCCATTATTTAATTTCCTGTTTCAGCCTAAGCTCTCCAGCATCCAGCTACCTTTGAAATTATTCCTCTCAGGTCCCCCCCAAAACCTTTGATTAGCTTCTGAGAAATCCACTCCTAGCTCTTGAGAACTTTTAAAGTGCCGGTGTCTCAGAACACAGCTTTCAATTAGTTTCAGGAGCGCTGGTGTCAGAACTGTCCCGGAGAGCCGGAGAGCTGAAGGCAGCTTTGCTTTGATCAGCCTTGGAATGTCCGTGTAAGACTTGGAAGACAGCCTCAAAGGCTGGGCTTGCCTGACTCCACAAAACCGGGCGTAAGATGTGCACGTCTCACCCTTACAACATCCTCACGGCTTGTAATTAAGGTCCCCTTTGAGGCATGGGGCACCTAATTGTACTCCAGTATAGTTTGAAGTCTCACTTTGAGGAAATGATTGCTTCAGTGTGGCCTTAAAAGAGAGGAGCTGTAGTGATTAAGTGCCTTTGTCCGGGGTATTTGCAAATTTTTCAGGACCCCGTCCAGGGGTTGGAGACGCTGACAAGACTATAAAATAATGCGGAACTTTGGCTTTCTCAGAAGATGGCGTCACAGTGCGCAAACACTGCAGAGATTAATATTCATGGTGAAGTTTTGTATACCCTACTTCATTTCACAAACTATTTAACGTGGCTTGCAGAATACAAACCACGGAAAAGACTTAAAAAATATTAAGTCAGGGAGTTCAGGTGAAAGGAGAGCGTGGTGTGGCTCGCCCGAGGCTGGTGTGGGGCGAGTCCCTGAGGGGGTGGCCCGGGAAGGGCGGAAGCCTGCCCTCGGCTCTCCCCTCTCCCAGTACTCTCCCGGGGTGTGTTTCGGCACCTCCGGCTGGGGAGTGCGTGCCTCTCCAAGGTCTGGCACCCAGCCCCACCCAAGTACAGTTTTTGGAGCCAGTTTTCCCGCATCCATGCCACTCTACCAGCTTCTGCTCTCCTTCTCTGGAGCTTCCTGAAATGAGTGGGTGCCAGGCAGGCTTGGGGCAAACACAGGTGTCCTTGCTGGCTTTTGGGCGGGTGCTGTGCTGCGCTGCCAAGGGAGCTGCTCGTTGGCAGCCCCTGACCACAGACTTAGTGGCTAAAAACAACACAAATCCATTATCTTACAGTTCTGGGGCCAAGGACTGGCCTCTGTCTCCCTGGGCTAAAGCCAGGGTGTCGGCAGGACTGGGCCCCTCTGGAGACCCTGGGGCAGACCCTGTGTCCTGGCCTTTTCCAGCTCCCCCGCCTGCCGCATTCCTTGGCTTGTGCCCCTTTCTCCATCTTAAAAGCACATGGCTCCGCTCTCTTTTCCCTCATCCCCTCGCTGTCTCCTCTTCTGTCGTCAAATCTTCCTCTGCCTTGAGATTGCCTTGAGGGCCACTTCCTACCCAGGAAAACCCGCAGGTCAAGATCTGTGACCATCGCCTCTGTGAAGTTCCTGTTGCCATAGAAGGTAGCGTCAGTAGGCTCCATGGATTAGGATGTAGATATCTTTGGGGTCCAATATTCAACCAACCACTCTGGTTCTTCATTGAAAAAAATACTGGAGATAGGACTTAGTGAAAAATAGCAAGCAGCAATGCTTTCTAGCCTAGATGTCCCCTACTCTCCCCTGCTGGCTGGCGCCAGTGGCCGCCAGCAAACCTTCCCTGCTGCCTGGAGCTCAGGCAGGGGCTTACTGCTGCACCCTTCTTTCTTAACAGTGGAAGGGGGAATTGTATGACATGCTTGGAATGACCAGTGGATGAGTGGCTGGAGACAAACTGGACCACACATTCACCACCACTACAGAGACATTGGTCTCGCCGGGCTGTGGGCTGCAGAATGTATCTGGCCCACCAGCATGTGCCTGACCCCCGATGGCTGTGACAGCCAAGGAAATGTGGGGGCAGGTGAGGCATGAAGTATCTCTTGACATCACCCCCACATCCAGCTAGGCTTAGTGACATGCATGGACTTCCTTAGTTTTCCAGTTCTAATCAATGCTGCCTCCTCCTCCATCTGCTCCTCCTCATTTTTAAGAGTCAGATAGTTAGTAGCACCTTATTTTGGGAAATCATTATGAAGAAAAGTCAACTCATAAAATCAGGAGGGGAGGGCATGTAGTTCATATTCAGCCAATCCTCTTTATTCACGTATTCCGTATTTGTTAGTTCACCTACTCACTAAAATTTACTTGTAACCCACTAATCAATACTTGCAGTGCTTTCCTGGTCATTCACAGATGTGTCGAATGACAAAAAGTTTGAATCACCTGACATGCATGTTCCCAGCTGTGGTGGAACAAGGCAGTGCTCTGCCTTCTTGTAAATAGATGTCCTGTTTATGGAGTATTTAATGCCAGGTGTTTTGCTTTTTTCCTTTCTGTTGGTAATTCACTGTTTAAAGTGGCCCCTAGTGTAGTGCTGAAGTGCTGTCCAGCCTTCCCAAGTGCAAGGAGGCTGTGATTTTCCTTACAGAGAGAACGTGGGTTAGATCAGCCTCGTTCAAGTGAGTTAGAGCTGTTGGCCTTAAGGTCAGTGTTAATGCATCAACAGTGTTGATTAAATATGAAGATTTTTAAATAGAAACCCACATGAAACAAGGTCATGTGTTGCTCCGTTGAGGAAAACGTGACCAGAGTCTTGCAGGAACCTAGCCTTGCATTGCCCCCAGGATTCACAAATTCCGTGTTTAGACTGTTGTGATAATGAGAATCAGCTGGGCTGAAACTGGAACCTCAGGGAGGCTGCTCCTGGGCAAGGCTGGTTATTCAGGTTGTTCACTGTGTGAGGGGCCTGCAACCCAGCCACACTCCTCCTGCCAAGCCACGGGTCAGCATGCGCTGCCGCCACAGAGAGACACAGGACGCTAAGTGGACCTTCCCTGCCTGGAAACCGGTGCTGTCGACAGGCGAGGGGATTCTCAAGAAACCTTTCACTCTTGCGCCTTCAGGACAGCGAAGACGAAATGTTGATCGTCAACTTTTCTTTTCAGACATTGCAAACCTGCAGAATCTGTGCCAGATTTGATGCAGAGACCTGTTTGTTTGGCCTGCGTGGTGTTTCTTAAGAAAACTTGATTTAAGTGTCAATGTTTAAAAATTAGGGGATTTCAATTTTTTAAAAATATGCGTTTCTGGTTTTCTCTTGACAAACACAGAAGATGTGTCAAAACTGGGCCTAGCTTCCTTCCCAGACCAGCAGAGGGGGGCTGGTGGGGGCACCCCCAGGGGTCAAGGCGTGCCCTCCTCCCTGAGGCACAGCCCTGCGCCCCCGTCCTGCAGCTGCCCGTGACCCTCTGTGACCTGCCTTGCCTTGAAGCCTTTGAGTTTGGAGAGCCCTTCCCCAGTAGTAGATCCTTGTGTGGGTCACATGGGGTAGGGAGAGTCCAGGCTTGCTATTACCTGGCCTTAATTTATTTTTAAAAGAAATCTCTCCCCTCCCAGCCCCCATTTGTAGTGTAAGATGAATGTCCTTGCCTTCAGCGATCCTCTCTGCTGCCGAAAAATCCAATTTCCTCGTCTCATGTCACTTTCATCACACAGGAATCTTCGCAGATTAACCTGCTAGCAGTTAGAATGCCATCTATTTGGACCTGCCCCCAGCAGCCCCTCAAGAGGTAGGTAGGATGATTAGAGAATGAACGATAGAGGGCAGCGAGCTCCTGCTGCTTGTGATCCCAGCACCGTGAGCACTTTACACCCAAAAAAATAGATTTCTTTTTTTTTTTAACTTTATTTTGTATATTTAATAATTGGAAATGTAAACAATAATTTAAAATTAAAAATAAAAATAGAATACAGTTGAATAAAAACATACATTTCTCAATTAAATGTACTGGATACATATAAAAAATTTTTTTTTGAATCATGCAATATGTTACACAATATATTTGGTTCATAGTAATGCAATCATACAGATGTCCTTTTGCATCTGGCTTGCTTCACTCAACATAATGTCCTCCAAGTTCATCCATCTTGTCATATGCTTTATGACTTCATTTCTTCTTTCAGCTGCATAATATTCCAAACCACAGTTTGTTTATCCACTCATCTGTTGATGGACACCTGGGTTGTTTCCAGCTTTTGGCAAAGGTGAATAATGTTGCCATGAACATTGGTGTGCAGATGTCTGTTCGTGTCACTGCTCTCAGTTCTTCTGGGTATATACTCAGTAGTGGTATTGCAGGGTCACGTGGCAAGTCTATATTCAACTTCTTTAGGAACTGCCAAACAGTCCTCCACAGTGGCTGTACCATTCTGCATTCCCACCAACAGTGAAGAAGTGTTCCTATCTCTCCACATCCTCTCCAACACT